>JAOQIF010001002.1:0-31156 GCA_026260285.1 Colletotrichum sansevieriae
ACCATGAGCTAATCCCCCCCCCCCGCCCCCCCCCCCCCCCCCCCCCCCCCCCCCCCAGCCGCGCACCTACTCATTAATTCAGCAAAAATCCTAAGAATTATAGTAAAGATAATATAAATACTTGAAAATATAAGAATCTTAAAATTTTTAGTTTTTTAATATCTATAATATATATTATATTATTTAAGTTTTAAGTATAAGTTTTTTAAGTATTATTACATATTAAATTAACTAAAATAGATATTAAGTTTAGCTATTAAGTTATATTCTTAAAATATTCTGTCTTATCTTATGAACTTAGTTTATAAGATACATATTTTTCCTTAATTTATTATAACTAAAATTTAAAATCTCTTAAGTAAATTTATTTTTTAAAGATTTAATTTTAAAGATTTTATTATTTTTAAGCTATATAATTAATATATAATATAAAACTTAACTTAATATTATACTTTATATTTATATCATATGTATAGAGGAAAAAGTAACTTAATAACCTCTATATTAAACTTATTAGATTTAAATTAAAATACTAGTAATTATTATATAAAATACTTTAATATTTATTTACTTAAGATATAGCTATAAAAAACTTAAAACTTTTTTAGAGAGAATATATAATAAGCTATTTATATATAAAATTTTTGAAATTTACTCTTATAGTTATCTCTATATAATTTCCTAAAAATGCTAGTTTTATTTAGGAGTAGTGCGCGGTTAAGGGGGAGTGCGCGGCTAGGGGGTGGTCCGACTTATTAATAAGTCCAGCCAACAACAAATTTGCGGATCACTTTACGTGCTCAACGAGACACGACAGCGATCGACTTTTGTTTTTGCACGGTGCTCATCCCATATCAACGAGCTTTTGCCTAACACTTTACTCTTCATCTCCGCCATCAGGCGGACGGAGCGCGCTTTGAAATCATAACAACTCCGCCGAGTATTCCAGATGAGCAATTCGAGGCCACGCCAAGGATGCAATGATTGTGGCGCGGTTTATGACCGTAGGACATGATTGGCGCGACTCCTCATCCTCCACGCTTCTGCCTCACTCGGCCGCCAGTGTTCAACTCCAACACCCAAAGCGCCATGTCCATCGAGGATATTTCTTCCAAGCTCTTCATTCCTGTCAACTTCATTCTGGGACGTGAGAGAAGCCGTGAGAAGATGTGCTCGCACTCACACTGACAAGCTGGTATTCCGTGAGATCCGCCAGTATTTGGCCCACGGATGGCTGAGAATGTATCCAACGCCCTTATGTCGCGACCAGCATTCAATGTTGGTAACCTGGGTTTTAGGCCATAGGATGCCCTTGGTCTTGGTGTCGACTGACGTCTCCAAGATCCACGCCACTGCTGTGCTGTAACTAGGCGGCTTGTCATGGCTAGCGTACTATGGCCGTCCCTATCGAGGATAAGACCTGCCTGCGCCAGCCCCTTGCATGGAAAGTCAACCTTGGATACCACTCTGAGCAAGTGGCACAATCCTCGATGTGGGCTTTGTTTTCTCGACCAAGCCCTGATCGGTAAAGTAAGCGAAGGCGAAGCAAGATCTGCGAAGCTCTGGCTTTCTACGGATATGCATCTCCGCTAATCCTTCCTACGGTAGATCCGCTGCCTAGGACCTGGCGTCGTTGATTCTCCGGTTGGCTATGGAGTAGGAATCCATCTACTTGAATGAGATTAATACAGGTACTGACTGGCCCTTCGCATCGGATCGACTTGCCTGTGTCCAATTTCTTTCCGTCTTTTTCCTCCGCATCGTGTCTTCCTGTTCCCAGGTATGCTCATTCCCATCTCCGATCTCTCCCCCCCCCCACCTCCCCTCTCTCTTGCGCCTACACAATGCTTGTTTTCTTTGATATTTATGTTCACGAGTAAACGCTTAACTCAACATTGACAAACTAAAATTGCCAAACGAATAGGAACCCCTATGGATATGACGAGCTCACCCACCACCACCACCACCACAAACTCCATTCACACACCTACAAAAGCATGGGAAACACGAAGTGGCACCGAGGCCATGCAGAGGCTGGCGTATGTCATGATAGCGGTGACGGAGTCTTTCAGGCAACAGTTCAGAGGACATCATCCCGACGACGGCAGCTTCGGCCCAGACGAACCGGGAGACTTGAGATGGCGAGCATCGGCTCCGAAGCTCTATCATCGAAGACGACCACAGGCAGTCATCATCCTCAAGACCAAGCACAGGTCCCTCCACATTTGGTCCTCAGAGGATTGCACCCGTATCCTCAATATCACTCGAATCGCCTATCTCGTTCCGCGAACGCGCAGTGCCCCCGTTCATCTTGGCTGGCCCTCTTTCCAGCCATCCAACAGTAAACGTCCAGACGTTCCGCAGCACTCCAGAAGTACGCTTACAAACGCCGGGACTTGTTTCAACATCTCTCGATCCCTCGTATGGTATGGGTTTGCAAAGAGGATTGGCCCCTGAGTTATTAGCACACCCTTCTGACTATCCAAACTTGTTGAGGCCGCGACGAAGATTGTCATCACCCAGAGAGGTAGATACCCAGACTACACACGAGCTGTGAGCCGCGAGAACCTCCGCCTCTCTGCAGCAACGCAGACAGACACTCCCGAAAACTAGAATTCATGGGCAAGGCGAAGCCATCTGTATCAAGCGCAACCTCTTTTAGAGAGACCTCCTATTTCGGCCCCGATTCTCCGTCAAGAAGCATCACTCGTTGTCGTCGTCGGCTTCCATGGGATCCTAATGTTCGCCGGCCTCGCACAAGCTATTGCTCCCGCCCTCGAGATAGCCAAATCACTCATTGACATCAAGAACGGTCGCTATTCTTGGTTTATAGCAGCCCACAACCTTTCTCTGGGTGTTTTCACCTTTCCATCGGCCCGTCTTGGAGACATAATTGGACTTAAAAATATGGCATGCGGGGGTCTCTGGTTTGCATTCTGGTGCCTCCTTGTCGGACTTTCCATCGAATACAAAACGACGGATACAACGGTGCTGTATGTATGTGCATCTGCCGCGCCATGCAGGGCACTGGTCCAGCTATCAGTGTTTCCAACGGCTTCTCCATCCTCGAAGCATCTTTCGCCCCAGGCCAGAGAAAGGACACAGCACTGTCATTAGTCAGCGCCTCCGTGCCTGTTGAATTCGTTCTCGGCACTGTGATGTCGTCTCTCTTCACCGTCAACAGCGCACGACAGTGGTCCTTCTTCGTCCTCTCCGCCGTCTGTGTTTCGGCCGCGGGGCTCAGCGCTGTCATACTCCCACCCCAAGATCCCCCCGCAAGCTGTGTTCCGGAAACAGCATGTGGGTAAATCTAGTCATGTTTGGCATCCTGCTCGGCTTCTCAAGGCTCAATCTCTTGAGCTTTGCGTGGAACGATGCGCCAGAGGTGGGCTGGTGGACGCCCTACGTTTACTTCCTCATCATCGGAATTTGTTTGTCGCAGCCTTTTTTCTTTATGACGCCCATGGTATCGAGTCCCCTGCTAGGCCGTACGGGTTATAGATTCGTCAACGAGCCTCATTTTGGGCTGTGTCATAGCAAGGTGGGGATGGGGTCCTTTATAGCTTCCAGCTCGTTGAGGTATTGCGCGGTTGGGACTGCCTCCTCGCAAGCGCGGGGTTTGTGCCACTTGCTGTCGAGGGTATCGCGGTGGCTTTGCTACTGGCCTGTTTGATGCCCGGCGGGGAGGTATATTGGGCTTTCCTTGGGTCTTTGGCGTCTTTCACGCTGGCACCTATACTCATGGCGACAAGCCCAACGGATCAGACGTACTGTGCGAACAATTTTGCAAGCGACTTGCCGGTGGCCCTTGGAATGGTAATCCCGAGCCCTTTGGCGAAGGTGCTTTTGAGCAATGGCCTAACAGATGAATACCAAGGCATGGCGGGTGCCCTAGCCATGTCCGTCTCAGCTTGTAGTATGTCAATCGCCGTGGGAATGGCGAGGACTGTTGAAGTGCAAGTGAACCAGCAAGGAAAGGCTACACTGGTGGGATTTCGCGGGGCGCAATATCTCGGGGTTGGGCTTGCCGGTCTAGGAAATATGGCTTCAGCACTTCCGCACCGATGGTCTTTCCAGAGGAATAGATGGCAGCTTTCAATCCGAAGGAATTGACCTTATGAGGCGTAGTATGTTTGCACGTACATATCATATATTTGATTTGGCTGTCGATCTAAAATTATCCCAAGTCCAACAACAAAAATGCGACAAAGGAGAATTCATCAGTCTCGGTCTTGTTCTGCAGCGCCTGGCCCACTCCCTTTTCCATCTCATTACGATTCGAAAGAGCAAGAAAAACGAAAATTCAAATGCGAAACCAACGAAGAACCCTTACTGGATACTGAATCTCTGTTCTTCGTTCACCGAATTGCTGCCGAATCTTCGTCACGTTTATGTCACGCCTTGAGCCGTCCACCGTAAGCACCTATCGCCTCGCCTCGACAGCAGGCGTCCCGGCGGGATACTCGCCCGGGATGTGCAAGTTAGAAATTGTCGGGACGCTGTCGTTTCTCAAGTTGATTGCGGTTGGCCGTGCAAAAGACTGACGGAGAAGATCGTTGTTCCTGGAGACAGGTTTGTCCTTTGAAGACACATCGTTCTCGGCACTTCCGTTCCTCAGCCCGTTTCCAGTCTCAACCCCAACCACTGGGGTCAGATTGATGTCTCCCATGTTCCCTCCGCCAGAAGGGGGATATTCGTCGGCATTTTGTTGTGGTGAGAAGTCCTGACGGGAAGCGTCTGATGTCTGCTTCACACTACCGTTCATCCAGTAACCATATTGACTATTGCCGCCGGGGGTCTCCAAACCACGACCGTGGTTCACAAGCGACGCTGGACGGGAGTCGCCTTCAAGCTTGGCTGGGGTTGCCTGCTGGCTGTGTGTTCTTTGCATACCCGTCGACGCGACGTAGGCTGCATGGGACCTTCTGTTTAACGACTGCGAACGGCGAAGTGGTTTGTTTGTGTGTGGATTGGCATTGTCCTCTTGGGCCAGCTGGCTCACAATGCCTGCCTGGGAATGCGTTTCTTCGATTGGAGTTCGCACTGTACCCCCATATCCGTTCGGGTGAACGGCACCTAACACGCTACCTGGGAGCGCTGACGCTTGCATAGCTGCTTCTCTGTCCGAGTTTTCGAAACCCGAGCTTACACTAGACGGCGAAAGAGGTGCCTGTAAGCCTCGCTGTGCGTCGACTTGGATGTCCGATGGAAACCGCCCACCTGCTTCGGGACGGCGAAGGTCCTGTCTCGAGCTCGAGTTGGCTGCGACCGCTGTGTCCGCCGAGTATGGCTCGTCGTCTTCGTCGTCGAGAACTCCGTCGCTGCTGGTTGACCGCTGGGAAGACTGGCTGAGGCTACGGACGTGGCCCCGCACGAACTCGGTTCTTTCTTGAGGTGATCGCTCGGTAAGCACCTTGATATCCTCATACCAAGCCATCATTGTGTCGTAACTCTCGGCCCGGAAGACCCAGGTGTGGCCCCGATGCATTGATCCCGTTTGACGGCCTTTGAGAATGAATTTGTTCGAAGAACCTCCCTCGCTGGAATGAGAACCTAGCTTCTGCTCTGGAAGATACAATGACATGACGGGGGCCTGACCCTTATCCGCAGACTTGAATTCGTGAAGATGAGTCGGAGAAAGTACATACCTATTTCCCAACAGGGGTTGTCAGCTTCTGTAGATGTCCATGGCGACATTGAAACTCACCAGCCAGCTGTGTAGCTCTTAAGATATTTGCTCTTACGCTCGAGGAGACCAGCGCGTATCTCTTGGCAAGCAACATGGTCTCGACCAGGAAAGTGGATGTGCTCTGCTGAGCGAATTGAGATGTTGGGATCAACAAACTGGTCATCCTTTTGGACAAAGTATGTCCATTCATGGTCTTTGGGCATGGAAAGAGGCCCAATGCGAAGCTCCTCGATCGTGCGGTAAGCCGCATCAGATTCGCGCTTGAGAATGCCTGCGTAAGCGTTGTATGCCTTCTGTATCTCGCCAACTACAATGGATTCCAATTCACGACCTGAGTTCTCCAAATTAAGGTAAGCTTGGTGGAGGTAGTTCTCTTCGTCGATTTGTCGCTCGACTTGTCTGTCGACCGCAAGACGCAGAAGATAAGGGTCTTGCTTCCCGGTAGTCAAGGAAGGGTCCAGGTCGCTTTGTCCGAGTGTATCCTGTAGAGCCTTGACAGCTCTCCGAGTACCATCCATCTCTTTCTCCACCGAATTCTTGAAGTCGCCGGAGAGATTTTTGATTTCCTTGATCTTTTGGTGCAAATCGCTTCTCAGTCCCGTAAGTGCCAGAATAACGTCCTCTTCGATTTCCTTTGCCTTGTTGGTCTCAAGAATAGCACTTTTGTGGTAAGCGCGAAGTATTTGTAATGCGTCGTCTACACCTCCGGAGTCGAGGAAACCAGGCGGGGCGGAAATATTGTTGGCGAGATTGGCCAGTTTCAGAAGCGACTTGGACTTGTGTTCATAATGTGTTTGAATCTCGCGATAGTATGCGATCAAGTCCTTGAGAATCTTCCGCCAAGCTACGACACTGCGTCAGGGAGCGCTCTTCTAAAGGGATTGGTAATGACTTACACTGAAATCTGTTGGCCAAAATCTCAGTTGGGTTGCCAGTGGTCGGTACAGGGCAGTGGAACGCGCTGTGCACCTCGTCGGGATCTGAGGAAGATTGCAAGGCCAAGCTTCGGACGCTACCGGCTTTCATACTCCTGCGACTGCTACTGCGCTTCAGGCTACCATTCCTGCGCAGAGAGCTTTTCTTCTTCAGAGTATTGTGCCGTGAGGGGAGGCTCAAATGGTCCTCCCCAGCGTTGGAAGCGAACGAATTTGACCGCGGCATATTGGAAGACGGGCCGTCTATGATACTACTGCCTCTTTGACTAGCATCCCATTCCTCTGTAAACTTACCACGAGCAGTCGCTGAAGGTACCGTAAGGTTGTTGTGCGCAGCAAGATTCTGAGTATCGTGGTAAGCGGGGTGGACGTCTTGCGGAAAGTAGCGTGGTTGATGACCAGTGTGTGAGTTGGCGGGAGTATTTACATGTGTCTCTTGGTCTTCGTCGTGCTGCAGAGAAGCAGCTTGGGGAGGAAAATCAGAGGATGTGGCGGCCGGGGGTTGTTGGGGGAAATAAGACGAGTTGCGATTTGAGGTCATGACTGGCGCGGCGGCGTATGGGGCTCGATCTTGTACGTCCCTTTCCCCAAATGAAGCAGCATCGGCGTGGGGCGGCGCATAGTTTGGTCTCGGAGCGGGAGAAGACGCGAGCGGGGATCTAGTGGCCATGATTTAAGATGGACTAAGGTGTAGGTGCACTCGCTTGGTTTGGCGTCTTCGACTTGAGCATCAAGACACCGCGATCACCGTAGTCAACTTTTGAAAGCAAAGGTCTGGTGGCTCAGGGTTTAGCGCTGCAGGGTTGAGACGACTGGGAAGTTTTTAGACAGTTCAGTGCAGCAGGCAATGCGCCGGGAGGTCACTCAATGGCCGGCTAATGCACTGCGGCGCTGTGTGTTTGACGCAATGGCAGCTGAAATGGCTGTATGGGCTAAAACCAATGTCGTCATCAGGACGCACGAGTCGCAGTGGTGTCTCCCGATTCGGTTCGGTGGAATGCTGGAGTCTTGGTCGTTTGGGATAAGGAAAGTGGTAGTTTTGCGCCTAGAGGACTGGACCAGATAGGAAAGAGGGGGGGGAGGGGGTTTCCGACGGGGCGAAGTGGTTGGAATTCGGGCGAACAGTGAAGTAGTCGAATCGCTCACGTACAGTGTCACGAGTGAGTGCTGCAGGATCTCGGTCTGTTGCGTCTAGGTCTTGCGATGAAGAGAAGGAAATGACAGAAAAGAGAGAGTGAGGGAGAGAAAGAGATGTGGGCAACCGCAGGGAAGGTAGCTTGGGGTAAGCTGGGACCTGTCGTTCGAGCCATGGCAAACGGGTGAGCAGGGTGAGGTAGGTCCTGCCTCACCTTAGTGGAATTGTGGGGGGAAGGCCGGGTGAGTAGCTGAGTAAGTGCCTACCTACCTATCTACCTCACCTGATGTGCCTAAGGTAGGTAGGTACCTAAGAAGAGCAACAAGAACCCTGAGCCTCGAATTCCATCCGCAGGTATGTACCCTGTCCGGCTGTGCCGTCCTTGAGGGAAGGGGGGCCGGCGCCATATCGGGATGGTCAGCCGCGACAAATCGCGGCAAAGCAGCATTCGTCCACAAGTTACCATCCCCGACTTTTTTTTCCCTCGAAGCTGTCCCATGGTCAGAGACGAGCGCAATGATATGGGACGACATTTCTTCATCTCATCATCAGTCTTGGCCCATTTCTTCTAAACAGCTTCACGGATGCTCCGAGCACCGTATGCCGCCTGCAGAGTAAGGATGAATGATGCACGGAAGTCAAAGGATAGATGATTCTCGAGGAGTCGGGACGAAACTGGACCCTGAATTGCAAATCACGAATTGCTAATTGTGTTAAATTTGCAAAAGATGTGCGGACCCGCTTATTATTGCGAATCTGTCCCTTCAAGGTGCTTAAGTATACTAATTTAATACGCCCCTTTAGTTCTAAGTAACTAAGCTAGAACTAGCTTATCCCTATACTTATTAGTATACCTTATTTTTAGTGCTATATATAGGATTTAAATATAGCTCTATATAGGTACTTTAGTAATTAATTTTTATAATAGTATATAGATTTATACTACTATACCAATTGAACTATTAATTATTAAACTTATAAGAGATATATAAACCCGCTTATTATTATAAATCTATTCCTTCTAGGTGCTTAAGTATACTAATTTAATAAATTACTTCGCCTGCTAAGGTATATTATATATAATTATAATTGCCCTTCTTGCCTAACCTAGGGTATAAATATAAATAGAGGCAGATAATAATATACTAACCCCGCTATCTAGCTTATTAAATATACCTACTAAGGCATTTTAAAAATTAGTATATAACTTCTAACCTAAAGCATTTAGAGTGAAATAATATTAAGTAAGACTTATAAAATAGATTTCTTATAGTAAAATAAGTAAAAGTAATATACTTATAATATAAGATTTCCTATCTTAAGATCAAGAAGTCTTCTTTAAATAACCTACCTCTTAATAAGCTATATAAAAAGACCTCTAACTGTTATTATAGGAATATTCGCCTACCTATATAGTAATTAGGACTCCTACTCGCCTAGTAAGCTAGATCTAGCTTTAGATCTATAGCTTAGGTTAGAATAACTAGGACCTAGTAAGTAGTTATATAACCTATTATATAACCTACCTTATTAGCTTCTTATATTATTCCTACCTTACTAGCTACCGTCTAACAATAACTTTAATATTATTAATTTAGACTTAATATTATACTTAACCTCCTACTCTCTTTAATACTAATATTATAAAATTAATACTAATTAGTAATTAACTTTATTATTATATTATAACTATAGTTTAATAAGGATTAATAAACTAAAGAGATAATATTTAATACTTAATAATCCTAAGCCTCTTTTTATATATAATTATTATACTAATAGAGATTTAAGGATTTAGTTACTAATAATTTAGCCTCTAGTTCTAACTTAAGTCTTTTAGAATTATTACTAATATTATAAGTAAAGTTTTAAATCCCTTATTATTAATAATAACTATAATTTATCCTCTTATAACTTTAATATTAATAATTAATAACTTATATTTTTCTATTATACTAGCTAAGTTATTACTTTCCCCTTGTCTTTACTCTTTATTAATACTTTCTACTACTCTTATAGTTATTATAAATATTATATCTTATACCTATTAACTATATTACTTTCTATTAGTATTATAATTATTTAGAGCTCTCTATTAACTTCCCCTCCTTCAATCTTATATTAACTACTTATTTTACTAATTTTAACTCTTATAAGTCTTTTTAGTAAATTTAATATTATTTAATACCTTTTAATATTAATATTAACCTTATTACTTCTCTTTCTTTTAACCCCCTCTTTAATACTTAAATCTATTATTACTAACTCTCTATTTATGTTAATAATAATAACCACCTAGAATAATAATAATAAGCTTGAACTATTTATTATAAGAGAAGAGTAGTAATAAGCCCCTATTACCTACTAAAGTAGATTACTTTGATTTTAACTACTTACCTTAATTATAATATTAATATAATATTTATATTATTTTAAGGTTATTAATAACTTTAAATTTTATAACTTCTCAATATAATAAGCTCTAACTAGTTATATAAGATAGTTTTAAAAGGATTATAGCTTCAACTATTAGTTTTATAATACTAGTATATAAAGAGAGTAGAGGGGTTAGGCGTAGTATTAAATCTAAATTATTAATAATAAAGTTATTATTAGAGGGTAGCTAGCGAGGTAGGAATAATATAAGAAGCTAACGGGGTAGGTTATTAAGTTCGGAATTACACTATAGCCCCTTTATAAAAAGACTATAATAAATTTACCTAGTTCGTAGGTATAATTTAGGAAATACTATATAAGTATTTTAACTTATATACTCTACTTATTAAGGAAGAAAATATAAAAACGCTATATATTCCTACTTAGAAGTAAACCCTCTAAATACTATTATATAAAGTCGGATACGCGCTATACTAGGGCTTGTTATATCGGAGCTAAACGGGCTACTAAGACTCTCGTGGCAAAGCCACTATTCGAGATAACTCCTTAACCCAAAAGGTCGACCTTCTAGCGAGATACTATAAATACTACTATAAGAGAGATAACTCCTTAACTAAAGAGGTCTTTCCTAAGAGGTTCTTATAGCTAGAAGCATAAGAAGCTCTATAAGTAGGGCCTTATACCTCTCCCTCTTCCTTATCCTTATCCCTTGACTATATTAGTACTAGACCCTATATATCAAAACGCTAAGCCTGCGCGAGGCACGCCCTTTAATACTAATAATTTAGAAGAGCTTGCTAGAGAGTTTAGTATTAATATAATAAATAAAACCCGCTCTTTTATTAACTACTCTATTATATATAGAGAGCATATTATTAATATAGCCCTTAAGAGGGCTCTTATTAATACCCCTAGAGGGGATATTTATAATTATATTATAACTAAGTAAGCAGACTTAGTAGCATAAACTAGGCAGGTTATTATATACCCTATGGAGTAGCCCTTCTTTAAGCAAGTCCTCTGTAGTATTAAGGCAGAGGTAGCCTAAGCAGCCTAGGCCTATTAGGGCTTAAACGTTAGTGAGTATAGCTTATGCTAACTAATAGAGAGAGCGTTGCTAACGATAGCATAGCTAGCGGACGAAGCGGTAATAGAGGCGGTATTAGCAGCGTAGCTAGTGCGCGAGAGGATAAGTCGATAGTTTTATAGTTTATTAAATAATTAAAAACCACGTTATTATTAATATGAAGTTAAAGATCGTGAGGCTACCTAGTGTGATGGGCACGTATAAGTGCGGCTATAGTTAGGAAAGGGTCACGTGACTAAAGGCTATATATTGTTAAGAGGCGCGGAGTTAGAAGGTCTGTTGCACTTAAGCAGGTAAAATCACTATGCAGTGGCTAGAGGCCACGGGGTAGGTTATATAATAAGTTATATAACTACTCCCGAGGTCCTATTTATTCTAACCTAGGCCACGGATCTAAAGCTAGATCTAGCCTACCAAGCGAGTAGGAGTCCTACTTACTATATAAGTAAGTAAATTATCCTATATTAGTAGTTTTTCCTTGATACTAGTAATTACTTAATAATGTTATCTAATTATATAAATTAAATAATAAGTTAGAAGCTATTATTAGCTTTTAAATAAAGTAAAAAAGGAGCTAGTTTTAGCTATAATCCTATCTATCCTATCCTTCTATAAATACCTATTATTATACTATTATTATGCTAATCCTTCTATTATTCATATTACCTATCCTTCTATATAAATTATTAATTCGTTCCTATTAATAAGGTAGTATTACGCTCTATTAGGCATTATCTTTATTAGTATATTAGCAGGGTTATCTTTACTATTAACCTATTAGTTTATAATCAGCTTATAGTACTTATATAACTAATAGAGAGCTATAATATTAATTATAAGCCTCTTTTCTTTTATAATACTAAGTTTAACTAGATAATTATATAGCAAGTATAAGTTAGTATATATTACTATAGGGTTAAAGTTAGTAATACCTAGTTTAATAATACCTTATTAAAGGGTTAAACTAATAATAAAGGCGAGGTCTATATTAGTAATTATAATATAGGTCTCTAAGGCTAATATACTATAAGTATCTTATTTCTACTAAGTAGAGCTATAATAAATAGTATTACTATTTATTATAAAGGTTATATTATTCGTCGTTCTATTAATAAGTATAATAATATAACCTAACTATAATATAAAGTCTTAATTATCAATAAATAATATATTTATAAATATAAATAGTTTAGTAGTAGGTAGTAATAATATAATAAATATTAGGCCTTAATTAAGTTTATCGTTTAGTTATTATAAGCGCTTATTAAGAGTAGTAATATATTTATTAGTTAGATCCTAGCGTTAAGTAATAATTAATAAGTTACAGTAGGCTTCTAGTTAGTAAATTAAAGCTATATAAGCCCCTCTAGCCTACTACTTAATATATTATTCTTTTACTAATATCTTCTTAAGTATCTTCTCTAAAAGCTCAATCTTAACGCCTTAGCCATTCTAGTATAATATAATTATACTAATACTAGTACTAGTGATTATTCTACTATTAAAAATAATAGGGGTCTAGGGTATAAGCTTCCCCTTAGGTTTAGTTATAAATTTAGCTTTCGAAAGCGTATTACTAGAGATACTAATTATATTATCTTTCTATATACTAATGATAATAAAGTAAGAGCTTGAGTTATTAGTAATAAATCAGGATGGGTTAAAAGCAGAGCTAGTTATATATAACCTATTATAGTAATAGACGCTATATATAGCCTACTAATAAGTACTAGGTTTAATAATATTATATATGGGTTTAATAACTTTTATAATAATCTTAGGGGAATAGAGATTATGAATCTAGTTAGGTAGTCAAGTATAAATATTATATACTAGTATTATCTAGAATTATATATAAGCTTAGGTAATATCCCTAATCTAAATAATATAATTAGAGCTAAGTAATAGGGTAATTACTAGGAGGTAAATACTATAGCGCTAGATTATAAGTAACTAGGTTAAAATACCATACTTATTAGTATTATTAATATTATAAATAACTAGGTAGGACTATTCAATAGGGGTAGTAGTCTTATTCTTAATTTTATTAATTATATAGAATTTAAAAAAGTAGCTATACTACTTAGTTAGGTTATAGATCCTAAATTTAAACACTTTATAATTAAGGAGGGCATTAACCTCTTTCTTATAAAACTTTTAAAAGGGGGATTATAAGTAATAAGCTTATTAAACTTTATAAAGCTAGGGAAAGTTCCTAATTAGCTTTATCTTTTATTAAGATAAATATTATTAAGTAGTTAACTTCTAGTTTAAATATATTAAATAAGTTAGTAATAGGGTTCTTCTAGAGTTATTCTCTATATTAAGGTAGAGGGGGGGTTAGAGTTAGCTTAGTAGCCTTAGGGGTAATAGAGGCTTATAAGTTATTATTTTTTAGCTAAGTCGGGGTCTCTAGGGGCATTAGGATTACTATAGAAGGGTCTTATAGTAATATAGTGGAAATCTTAGGGGCTATAAGGTAGCTAAATAGTAACTATTTTACTTAAAGTAGTAATCAGTTAATAGGGACCCTACTATACATCCTTTTCTTAATATACTCTAACTTATAATTATAATAAGAGGTAGATAATATTATTAGTATTAGGGCTATTATAAGTAATAAGAGTATTTATAACTTTATATTTAGAGTACTCCTTTTATAAATCCTCTATTATAATCTTAATCGCCTTAGCCCTAGTAGTAATATTAGAGGAGGGAGTAGGGTTATTATTAATCTATAGGTATATACTAAAATTAAATAGGGTAGGTATAAGGCTATTAGGGCTAGTAGTATTATTCATAGACTTAATTACTATTTAGAGGGTAAGAGGGGGTTTAATATAAGAGATTTCTTATTAAATAATAGTATAAGTATAATATAGGGCGCTATAATATTTCTCTATTTTATTAGTTTAAAAATAGGCTTTAATAGGGATAACCTTAACTATAACTACTATTAATTTAGTATTATTTTTAACAGCTTCTATTAAAACGTTTAACCTAATATCTATAATAAAATAATTAGACAGTCCCTAATAGATATAAATCTAATATTAGTAGAGGATTTCCTAGGTAATCTTTATAGAGAGATTAGAGAGGAAGTAAGTAATATTAAAGCTAGTAGCTATATTAATAATATATAGGGTTACTTTACTTTTAAGGTAGATAATATTATAAATAATCTTATACTTAAATAAATAGTTATCCTAGAGGGAGAATTTAAACCTCTAAGGGGCTCTTATATTTAATTAGTGATATCAATAGACCTTAGTTAATTATTACTATTTAAATAGAGTAACTGGTACATTAGAGAAGAGTAGCTAACTTAGTAATAGAGGGGTAACTAAATTATTAATAGAAGTATTATAGCTTAGTATCTATTAAACAGCTAGTTTAGATAAGAAACTCCTCTTTATTAAAGAGAAGCTAGGTTTAGCCCTAATTATATATAGCTAGTGTTATAATATTACTCTAAAATAAGTAATTATAGAGGTTATTAAGATAAGTACCTATTTAATCTATATTACTTAAGTAGAGGGGAAAAGGAGTATTAGAGGGTATTATATAGAAGATTGTACTACTAAATATAGTTTTAACTATAATAATACTAAGTAAATTCTTATAAGAGCTATCTCTAAAGTATACTCTTACTTAGCTAGTATTTACACTATTAATTACTATTAATAGGTAAATCTATTATAAGGTAATAACTTACTATTAGCTAGTAGTAGAGACTCTAGTAATACTTAAATCTAGTATAATACCCTAGAAGACTTCCTTAGAGTACCTATTATTAAGTATAAATAACTAGGTTAGAATAGAGGCTCTAGGTAAGATAAGCTAGGTAAATAGGAGAATAAGCTTAGGATCAGTAGATAGGTTAATAGCTTTAACTATATAGAAAGTAGCTTAATTTAGTAGTAGATTATTTGATTTATTACTACTAATTATAAATATAATATTAGTAATAAATATAATAAACTTATAAGGGGAGGAGGGCTAGGATTAATCCTTTTAATAATCCTAAAAGTATTACTTGACTTCGTTATTAATAATAGTATTATTTACTAGAGCTTATTAATCCTTATCAATACTTTCAAAATTAATAAAACAAAGTATTAAGCTCTTTTTTAGTAATATACTAAGAGTACTTAGACTTAAACTTATTAAACTCCCAAGTTTATTTATTATTATTATACTTTTAGGATTAGTACTTAGGCTTATAAAAAATCTAATATCTTCTTAGGTTAATATATCGATTAGTATAGGATTAATAAGATAGAGGGGGTCCTTGTTAATATAGCTAGTTTTAATAAAATCTATTATTATTATTACTATTATAGGTTTAATAGAAGTTATAATAGTTATTACCTTAGAATTTTTAGTTAGTATATATTATATTATACTTCCCTAGATTCTCTAAAGCTATAAACCATATATTAAGGCTTTAGTTTATTTAAGATATAGTATTAATAGTAACGTATAGGGAATTATAGAGGTCTTATAAATTAGTAAGATACTTATAGACAGTAAGTTTATACTCTTAAACCCCCTAGTAAGCGCTCTAAATCTTATAATAGAGGGGGCTTTTATTGGTATTAAATTCCTTACTAAGGGTAAGTCTAATAATAGAGAGGATTTTAAATAAGATCTTAAGGTTCTTAATAATAGATTTATTAGGGCTTTTATATATAAAATTCGGTAACATAGTATTATCTTATAATTCCTTATTAGTAATATAGAATTCCTTGGTTTTAAAGTATTCATTTATTTATATAACTACTTTAGTATATAATAAGAGGGTGTCATTAGTAGTAAAATATTAGAAATAGTACTCTGAGGCATCTCCTGTTAATATAAGGGAAAGTATTTTAGCATATTACTATACGGATATACTAGATTTAGTATAATAGTTCTTAAAAACGAAGAGTTTCAAATCTAATATATCTATTTTATTATTATTATTATAGTTAAGGTTATTATTACTATAGAACTTGTAAGAATAGGTATATAGGTAGCAAAAGGGACTGAAAAGCAGCCTAAAGAATGAATATTAATAAACTGGTCTTAATTATAATAAAGGCTAATGAATTTAAGCATAAGGAGGCGGTTTTTCTGAAATAAATTGATTGAGAAATCGTTAATATTATTGATATTATTTCTAAGTTATAAATCCTACCATCATAAAGTGAGGGGAAAGATATTCTAAAACATAGCTATTAAACGGCTACATATTAAGCTTATTTAGTAGAATCATGCTCGAATCACTACATAGTCCGTGCACTATTTCTATATATTTATAGCTATAAATATAAGGATTATAAATATATATAAGGTTATTCATATTATTAGAACCTATATAGATTTGTAAAGTATTTATTCCATAAGGGAAATAGAATTATAATTACTATTTTATATTTTTCAGTTATTAAAGTATTATTAAAGAGATATTATATAGATATATAACTATATATAATATAGTTATTTATTAGAGTTTATTTAAAGTTTATAATATTAGAATAGAAATATTAAGATATACCTTCGGTATTCTTCCACCCCCCCCGTAAGGTATATATCTATTTATATATAGCTTATGTTTTATATTATATTATATTATATTATATCATACTCTTTTTATAAGTTATTATACTCTAATATAAAAGCTCTTAAAACCTAGTGGGAAAAATAAAGGGGAAATTCTTAGAGTATTATTTATAATAATTAATAGTAGAAAAACCTAAAAACCTAAGTCTTATAGATATAAAAGGAAACCTGGACTTTTTATAATAGTTTATAATAGGTATTGCAGTCTAATAGCTTAGATTAATAATGCGGTTATCGTTATTTATATTATTGATATTATTATTATTATTATTATTATTACGTATTTTATATAATAGGTTATGAAGTTTTATTTTGCCCAAAGGCTTTATTAATATATCTATAATATTATTACTAGACTGCGTATAAAAGCGGAAAATCTCTTCTTCTATAACTGAATTTCTAGTAAAATAGTAGTTTATATTAATATGCTTAGCCTTTTTATGAAATTGAGGGGTTTTAGCTAATTTTTAAGCTGAAATATTATCTATAAGTATTTTAGGCTTTATAAGGCTATTATAGCCTAATTTACTAAGCATAAAGGTATAGCTATTATATATAAATATAGAGCCTCTTTTGCTATATTAGATAAAGCTATATATTTAGCTTCGCAGCTTAATAAGGCTACTATTTTTTTTTTAAAAGAGAAAAGGATATAATACTATATAAACCCTAAGTAAATATATATATTAAGGTCAATTTCTAATTATTAAGATCTCGTGCCCAGTCTGAATCTGTAAATCTAATTATATTATTATTACTAGGTATATCCTTATTATAGTTATATATGAAACCGTGATTAGAGAGTTTACTTATATATCCCTATATTCTATTAAGAGCTATAAAATGCTCTTTAGAGGGATTACTACTATGATAAGTATAAGTTATAACCGCTAAAGTAATATCTAGCCTTATCTTTAAAGCAAGGTATAGGAGGGCTCCGATTTCTCAATAGTATTATAGTATTTTCTCTTTAGTTATATAGTTATTATTCCTATATAACTTTAGACTATTATCTAAATAAGCTTAATATGTAGCCGTTTAGCAGCTATGTTTTAGAATATCTTACCCCTCACTTATCGAGGGCAGGATTTATAACTTAGAAATAACATTAATAATATTAACAATATCTTATCTATTAAAATGCCTCCTTATGCTTAAATCTGTTAGCTTTTATTACGATTAAGATTAGCCTATAAATATTCATTATTCAGGCTGCTTTAGCGTCCCTTTTGCTACCTGTACACCTATTCTTATAAAAGGTATAGTTAAAACCCTAATTCATTTATATATATTATACAAAATAATTATAAGAATATATAATCTATATTCTTATTAATATCTTATTTTAATAAATAATAATAAATACTCTTAGTAAACTATAATAAATACTCTTTATAAATAGTCTTTTCTAGAGTATAATATACTCTTTCTATAATACTACCTTGAGTTATTAAGGAATAAAATAAATAAAATAAGCTAGCGTAATAACCTAATATTAATAACCTAACCTTAATAACTTAACCTGATAACTTGATAACTCAATAGCTTAATGTCTTAATTGCTTAATAGGTTTATAACTTAATACCTTAATACCTATACGTATATACATACTATAGAGCTATATAATAGCTTAAATAACATAATAATAATAACAATAATAAAATAATAAAATAATAGTACTTTAGTACTTGAAAATCCTATATAAAATCATATATATGTTTTGTCTATATACTTCCTAATAGAGAAATATTCCTTCAATCTCCCTCTATATAACTAAATAAAGTGGGACACGGACTACTTACTGATCCAAGCGTAACTGCTTAGATAACTAGCCGCTTTTGCAGTTACGTTTCAGAATAATTTAGCCCCTCACGCCTCTTAGGAGCAATTAGAACTTAGAGAATATAATATCTTCGAGGACATCTTTCGACATCAGTTCCTGTATTATTCTCTATGTGATTCTATGCTATATTATGCCTGATTTATCGAGAATTTCCCCGAATATTATCGCGCCCTAATATCCGGGCCTTCCAAGCTACCCCGAGCTACCCCATATCTCCCATGAGATCTTACAATAACAAAACCCCTCTTTTCCCTATTATTACTACTTCTATATAATACTAAAAGCTCTCTACTACCTCTATATCCCCTATATATTAAGCCCCTTACCCCCCTCTAGTAGAGATTACTTAACTCTTTTTATTCTAAAATATTTAAAATAATACCTAAGGTCTTAACTTTATAAAGCCTATAGGATAAAACTAATAAGCCTAACTCCTATCAGATAAGAAACCTTTTTTATACTAACTTAAGAGTTTTATCAAGTTCTATAATAATAATAACCTTAAGTATAGTAGTAATAGGATGAATATATTAGATTTAAAACTATAAGAATCGGTGTATAGGTAGTAAGAGGGACGCTAAAGCAGCCTGAATAATAGATATTCATAGGCTAGGTAATATTATGATCAAGGCCAATATATTTAAGCATAAGGAGGTATTTTTAATAGAATTAATTGATTGATAAATCGTTATAATTATTAATGTTATTTCTAAGTTATAAGTCCTACCCTCGATACGTAAGGAGTAAGATATTGTAAACATAGCTGCTAAACGGCTACATATTAAGCTTATTTAGTAGAATCATGCTCGAATCACTACGTAGTCCGTGCACTATTTCTATATATTTATAGCTATAAATATAAGGATTATATATATATATAAGGTTATTAATGTTTCTAGAATTTATATAGATTTTCAAAGTATTTATTCCATAAGGGAAATAGAATTATAGTTACTATTTTATGTTTTATAGTTATTAAATTATTATTAAAGAGATATTATATAGATATATAACTATATATACTATAGTTATTTATTAAAGTTCATTCAAAGTTTATAATACTAGAATAGAAATATTAAGATATACCTTCGGTATCCTTATAAAAACTCTTTACTTTTTAAGATTACTATATTAAAGCGTTATCTCTTATATTAAAGTGAAATACCTAAGAGTACTATTTGTAATATATTATTATAAGGTATCCCTTATTACTCTATATTAAGATAATTATATAAATAAAGAAATACTTTAAAATAGAGGAATTCTATATTATTAATAAGAAGTTATAGGATATTACTATATTTTTTAACCTTATATATTAAGACCCTAATAAACCTATTATTGAAGACCTTAAGACCCTATTTAAAAGCCTCTCTATTATTAGACCTATCCTTAATAATGAATTTAATATCAATAAAAGCCCCCTCTACTATAAGGTTTAGAGCGCTTACTAGGGAGTTTAGGAGTATAAACCTACTCTCTATGAATACCTACTAACTTATTAGACTTCTATAATTCCCTATATTCTACTATTAATATAATAACTTAAATAAACTAAAGCTTTATTATACACCTTATAGCTTTAGTAGATCTAGAAGAGTATAATATAATATACATTAACTAGCGATTCTAAGGTAATAACTACTATAACCTCTACTAAAACTATAATAATAATAGTATATTTCAGTAGAACTAGCTATATTAATAAAGCCTATCTCTAATACACTATTAACCCTATACTAATTGGTATAATAACCTAAGAACATACTAGATTTATTATAAGCGTAAGTACTAATCCTAGAAATAACATAATAATAAATAAACCTAGAAATTTAATAAGTTTAAGTCTAAGTACTCTTAAGATACTACTAAGGAATAGTTTAATAGCTTCTTTATTATTTTTAAAAGTAATAATAAGAACTAGGAAGCCCTAGAAAATAATATTAATACTAATAGCGAGGGTAGGTCATACCTTTAGGATTACTAATAGAATTAATTCTAGCTCTCCTCCCCTTATGAGTTTACTATATTTATCACTAATACTATATTTATAATTATAAGAATACCGTAGGTATGTCTTGATCATTTCTATTATAACCTTATAATCTTTAAATAAACTTTAATAAATACCTATAGCATATGTAGTTATATATCTATAAAATATATCCTTAATAATACACTAATTACTATAAAGTATAAAGTAATAATTGTAAAAATATTTCCTTCTAGAAATAAACACTTTAAAAATTCATATAAATTCTATTATTAATAATAACCTTATATATATATACTTATAACCCTTGTATTTATAGCTATAACTTTATAAAAGATAAGGCATGGACTACTTAACAATCTAAGTATAGTTCTACTTAATACATAGCCGTTTAATTGCTATATTGCACAATATCCTTTCCCTTACTTACCAAGGGAACGATTTATAACTTAGGATTAATATTAATACTTTAATAGTTTTCAATATTTATTCAAATCTAAACTTGTTAATAAGTTTATACCTCCTTATACTCAAGCTTACTAGCTTTTATTATAACGAAACTAACTTATTAATATGTACTATTTAGCCTGCCTTTTAGTCCCCTTTACTACCTAGATACTTATTCTTATAGGTTATAAGCCTAGCTTAAACCTATTCTAAGATATCCTATTAACCTAGGCACCTTAAAACCATAATAAATAACTTAGGCTTATACTCTATCTTACGGTTACTTATTTAAGGTATTCCTTTAGGAGATATAGCCTCTATACCCCCTATACTAAGCTAGAAATACCTAGCTAGTCTAGTTTACTAGATTCGAGACTAATACCTCTTATAATAAGCTATTTAGAACCACGAGTTATTTAATTAAACCTCTATAAACATCCTTAGCTATTAAAATAATATATTAACTAAGCTATTTAACCTTACTTTAGTCAATTATATCTTTAAACTATCTCTTAGCATTTATAGGCCTTAGTTTACCTATATACATATTACTATTAAATTAAGACTTAATATAAGCTATATACTAGTAGTTATCCTAACTATAAAAGAGCCTACTTAGCCCTCTTCTAAAGAAGAGTCTCTAGAGGACCACTTGAAAGAGGGATAAAAGGAAAGTAATATATCGAGTTAAAACTATAACCTCTAGGTTTAAATAATATAATAAAGTTATCATTACTACTACTAAGCTATATAAACTCTCTCTCTCTCTTACTTTGTTATAATTAATACCTTACTATATTTTATATACTTTAAGGTTACTATAATATTAGATTTAAAAGTATAACCTCTTAAGTTATCTAGATTTAATAACTATAAAATCTAGTCTATACGTATGAAAGCCTTACTTGATAGTAAAGATTCAACTATAAACTTATCTAAGGCTATAGACAATAATAACGTTAGTCTAAATAATAAGGCTCTAAGCTATATATAGCTATTCTATAATAATGAGCCTCTATAGGTTATAAAATATAATATAATAGCTTTTAATACCTAGAAATACCTTAAAGGCTTATATAAGCCTATAGGGTTTACAAATAAGTTCCTAACCTATAAAGAGTTATTTAATACTAGTTTAAGTAGTTTTAACTCTATAGGAGAACATATAAATAGAATAAAGGAGCCTATAGATAGCCTATTATAAAATAAGCTTAAATTACCTAACTAGGTAGTTATAGCTTATATTTTAAATAGCCTAGATAACGACTATAATAGTTTTATTATAACTATTACTTAAAGTCTCAGGGCTAATAAAGATACCTTAACTCTTAATAGTCTATTCTCTAACTTATTACATAAATTAAGATAAAAGGGTAAAGTAATAAATTTTACTAATAATAAAATTGAACAAAAATAAAAATAAAAAAAGATTAATGAAAGACCTCAGAAAAACAAAAGGGTCTCTATTATAAAAACTATAAGAAGACAAGCTATTTCAAGGATAATTATACCTTTCTATATCCTAAGAAAACCCTAGTATAATAGACTAAACCTAATAATAAAAATAGTAAAGCTTCTCCTTTTACTACTAAGGAAGTTAATATAACTACCTTAAGAGTAATAGAAAGAATAGAAGATTAAAACGATAATTTTTAGCATGGCTATGAAGGTTGAAAGAGAGGTAGAAAGATCGCTAATATAATATAAATAAACCTTGGGTAATAAATAATATAATAGAGTAATCCTTTTGGTTTGTTATATAACTTATACGAACAGAGGGGAAAATATAGATATTAATAAGTATATATTTTATAGATGAATACTATACATAAAGCGTTAAGAAGCTAGGGGAAAAAGGTAGGTATAAGTAGGTAGTAGTTTCGGCAAAGCCTCTTAGACGCTTAGGCGCGCTTTATTATATATATATAGTAGCGTAAAACTTAGCGTGATTTGAGCTATACGCATATCAGCGCTTTATTATATATATATATATAGCTAATAACGCTTAGATATAGCGTTTTATTTCACCTTATTTTACCTTATTTTACCTTACTATAGGTATAAGCTTTAAGCTTAACGTTTCTAATATACTTAGCATATATTAACCCTAGTTATATAAAATTAAAAGGTATACTATTTGACGGGAAATTAAGAGCTCATCCTAAATACATACTTTACTATACTATATCTCTTATATTCACAAAGGTATAGCACTCTAAACACATAATAATAAAGTAATAACTTTTACTCTATTTCCTATATACCCCTTAAGGTATATATATAGATACTATATATAGATACTATATATATATATATATATATATATATATATATATATATATATAATATACCCCAAAATTAGGAAATAATATAAGGAAAAAGTAAACCTTATATATACAGTAAGGGAAAACCTATATTACTAATAGTCTAGTTTTGCCTCTAATTTATATATATTAGTTAAACAATTAGTAGGTAAAAAAAATCTTAGGTATAATATTTAGTATAGACTTAACTAGATCTAACATATTATTTCTAATAGGCTTAGTTAAAATATTAGCTATATTGTCCTTAGAACTGATATAGTATATTTCTAAGAGATTATTTTATTTTATATAGTATGCCTACTAAAGTAATATTTAATACTAATATGCTTCGCCTTTTTATAGAACTCTAGATTTTCTACTAGCTTCTAAGCCGCCTAGTAATCTATTAATACCTTAGGTATTTTAATAGAATAGTTTAGTGAAGCCGAGTTTATTATAAACTTATAGCTATTATATAAAAAAATAACCTCTTTTATACCTTTAACTAAAGCTATATATTTAGCTTCATAAGTACTTAAAGCAACTAGTTAGCCTCTAGCCACTATATAGTGATTTTACCTACTTAGGTATAATAGACCTTCTACCTCCGCGCCTCCTAGCAATACACATAGCCTTCCGTCACGTCATCCACTAGGTAGCCTCACGATCCTTAACTTTATATTAATAATAACGTGGTTTTTAATTATTTAATAGACTATAAAACTATTAACTTATCCTCTCGCATACTACCCGCGCTACTATTAAATACCGCCTCTATTACCGCTTTATCCGCTAGTAGCTATATTATTATTAGCAACGCTCTCTCTAATTAGCATAAGCTATACTTACTAACATTCCCCTAATACGCCTAGGCTATCTCTATCTTAATATTATAGTAGATCTGCTTAAAGAAGGGCTATTCTATAAGGTATATAATAACCCGCTTAGCTTCTACAGCTAAGTTAGCTTACTTAGCTATAATACTATCGCGCCTTATAGGGTCCCCTAGGGTATTAAGGAGAGCCCTTATAAGGGCTATATTAATAATATGCTCCCTGTATATAATAAAATAGTTAATAAAGGAGCGGGTTTTATTAATTATATTAATACTAAACTCTCTAGCGAGCTCTTTTATATCTATTATATTAAAGGGTATACCTTATATAAGCTTAGCGCTTTTATATATCGGGTTTAGTATTAATATCTTTAAGGATTTATTATAAGTTATAAGGATAAAGAAGAGGGAGACGTATAAAGCCCTATTTATAATAGAGCTTCTTATGCTTTTAGCTATAAGAACCTCTTAGGAAAGACCTCTTTAGTTAAGGAGTTATCTCCTATATAGTAGTATTTATAATACCTTACGAGAAGGTTAACTTTTTAAGTTAAAGAGTTATCTTATATAGTAGCTTTTATAATACCTTATTAAAAGGATTAGCAAGGGCGTTTCTATGCTATAAGAGCCTTAGTAGCCTATTTAGCTGTAATATTATTAGCCCTAGTATAGCCCGTATCCAACTTTATATAAGGGTATGCTTCTAAGTAGAAATATATAGGGTTCCTATATTGTTTTCCTTAACTAGTAGAGGGTATAAGTTAAAATACCTATATAGTATTTCCTAATTTATACCTACGAAGTAGGTGAATTTTTCATAGTCTTTTTATAAAGGGGCTGCAGTGTAATTCCGAACCTAAAGCAACTATTTTTTATTTAATAGTATTCTAGCTTATAATATTATATAAGACTAAATAGAATATATAACTAGAAGTAGATTTCCTATCTTCTATATCTCTAGCCTAATTAGAGTCTAAAAATCTAATAGTATTGATATTATTATCGTTAATATTATAGTTATAATATAAACCCAGGTCTAGGAACTTATTTAAGTAAGCCTATATCCGGTTTAATCTAATAATATAGTCCTTAGAAGGGTTACTTATATATCCCATATATCTATTAACTATATAGGTAATATCAGGCCTAGTTTTTAAGGCTAGATATAACAAAGTTCCTTTTTATTATTAATACGCTTTAATATCCTCTTTTATAGTAGACTCTTTATTAGAGACTAAATACTCTAGATTTATATTAGGAGTTAATGTAGGATATAGCTCTATTTTACTATACGTGTTTAAAATCTTATAAGTATATTATGTTTAATATATATAAAAGGCTTGATTTTTCCTATCTATACTAATCTTATTACCGAGAAAAGTAGTAGGAACCCCGAGTTTTTTTATTTCAATATACTTAGAAGAATTATTATAGATATAATCTAATGTTTCTTAATTCTTAGTAATAGCTAATATATTATCTATATAACAAGCTAGAATAGCTATATAACCTCTAGTATTTAAAATAAATATAGCTTTATTACAAGGTAAAATTATAAATCCAATATTTATTAATACTTCTTTTGAGTATTAATACTATAATTGAGGGCTTTGTTTTAAACTATATAAAGCTTTCTTTAACTTATAAACTAAGTTAGTTTATTTATTATAATTATTAGAAAAGCTTAAGGTTTTATCTTTATCATATATAAAACTAATAGGGATCTTGATATAGATATCTTTATCTATATTAGCATAAACGAACGCTCAAGTAACGTTATATTATTCTATAACCCATTTTAAGTTTATAGCTTGATTTAACAATAGCTTATAGTTTTCAGGCCTATAAGTAGTACCAAAGGTCTCTAGATAATCAATACCTATATATTAATTAAAGCCTTATATAACCGAACGTGCCTTATACCTCATAGGTATATTATTAGTATTATATTCTATTTTACAAACCTATCTTCTACCTAGGAAGTGGATTTTATAGTTATCTTTAATATTAAGTATAGTCTAGGTATCTTATTTATATAAATTAGATATCTCTTCTTCTATAGCCTAAATCCATTCACATTTATTATCTAAACTTATAGCTTGTTTATAGGTAGAAGGTTCTAATAAGGTATTAATACCTAAGATATATAAGGATTCTCCCTTATTATAATTATAAGCGGATAAAATCTTTTTTATTTATAGGCAACTATTTATAGTAAAAGGTATACTTTCTTCTTCAACCTATATATAATCTTTTAAATCCTCAAGTAATTTGTAGGGGATTTATATAGTAAAGTTAGACTTTGTATTACTATTATTATGAATAGTATTATTACTAGGCTTACTAGTATTATTATAATTACTTATAATTTTATCTTCTAGATTCAGACTTAGAATTTCTTCCTAGTTATAAAAACCGCTAAATTTATATAGATTATTGATTATAGGATTATTATCTTTATTTCTATAAGAAGATAAAAAGGTATTTTTATAGATTATTATATCTTTGACCTATAATAAGCTTCTTTTAGCTATATTATATACTTTATAGCCATTAGATCTATGATAAACTAGTATAGCTTTTATAGCCCTATTATCTAGTTTCTTAATCTGTAGACCTTTATTCTTATATTAGTATGTACTACCCCAGGCTTTAATATAAGTTAGAATGGGTTTACTATTATATTTTAACTTAGAAGGGGTTTTATACCCTAATCCCTTATAGGGGGTTCTATTACAAATATATATACTATCTAGGAAAGCTTCTCCATATAGGTAGTTAGGAAGATTAGCTAGTTTAAGCATAGATCTAATTTTATTTACTATAATACATATAATACGTTCTATAAACCTATTAGATTTATAAGCATATATAGGTATAGTATTATACTTCATACCGCTATAAAGGTATTCCTTATTGAAGGATATATTATTAAATCCAGTACCTCTATTAGTACTATATTCCTTTATTTTAAAGATAATAGTCTTATATAGACCTTTATATTCTTTAAAAGATAAATAGACTTCTAGTTCGCTCTTAGTCCTTAATAGGTTACTAAAGGTAGATCGAGGTTTCCTATTAACACAGATAATAAAATATCTATAGTTATTGTAGGTTTTAGGTATTATAGGTCTGAATATATTAGGAGCAACCTTATATAAGTAGGGATAATCCTTTAACTTATTTTTAGATACTTTATTTACTTTATCAGTGAATTTACCTAATACATAGGCTTTATAAGTAATTTTAGTTTTATTAGATATATTATCCTTAATAATATTATTTTTATATAGTTATCTTAATACGTATATATTTATATAGCTAAGTCTTGTGTAGTGTAATAAAGCGGGAATTCCAAGATTAATATCCTTAATACTAATATATATAGTATTAGTTAGTAAGGAAGAAATCTTTTATAACTTTAGTATTAAAGTAATATAAATTATTCTTTTTACCCCCTTTAACTAATAGTATATTATTAGTTATACTATATAATAAGGGTATACTATTCCAAACTATACAAGCAACAGCTTATGTATCTAATTAGGATTAACTCAGAAGATAAATACCTAAGTCATATCTATATAAATAGTTCTTGAGGATAAGATTATGATTATGTAGAAATTAAAGCATAATATCTCTAGCTAATTTCGCTATAAAGTTATTTACTTTACCCTATCTAATACGTGTATTTATTATAAATGTATTAAAAAACTAATCTTTATCATTAATAATATAAATAGTAGCACTAGTAATAAGATAGAGTTTAAGAGATATTATTTGAAAATATACTATTATTATTGTAAATAATATCTTAGAGTATATAACCTATAGAAGGCTTAGTATAATGCTTATTATTATAGGGTATAGTTATAGTTACGCTTTTAAATTTAACATCCTTATCTGAATCTAAGTCTATATCTAGATCAATAGATAGGCTAGAAGCAGGGGCTTAAATAATATTAACCTCTTCTATATTAACCTCTTTAGGGCCTTCCTCTTCTTCCTTTTCTTCTTCTTCTTCATTATTAACTAATAGAGTAATTTTACTACTCTTCTTAACTAATCTAGAAGTATTTTTTCCTAGCCTTATTATCCCTATCTTTCTTTTTAGATTTAGATAATATATTAAAGGCTTATCTCTATTCTTATAGAGCCTTATTTGGATATAAGAAAAGGTATTTATCTTCTATCTAACCTATCCTTTATAGTTCTTATAGAATAAACCCTTAGCTTTCTTCTAACTATTCCTTTTGTTAGCCTTACTTAAAGTAATATTTTTACTTAAATCCTCTTTTCTTCTAGATTTATCTAATAAATTAACAAATAAAGATTCTAGAGTATAAGCTTATAAATCTTTTCTTAATAACTAAGTAATATTAGTTATAAAACTATTATAACCTTTATCTAAAAGATTTAGGATTTTAGATATAATAACTTACTTTAATAAAGCTAGGTTTTTAATAGCTAGATTACTAGTTAACTCTTTAACCTTATTAAGATAGGTTTTTAAGTTATCTAAATTTTCTAGGGTTATATTAAAGAATTCCTTATATATTAAATACTTATTTATAAATCGTTTACGCTTATATAGCTCTTTAAATTTAAGCTAAGCCTTAGGAGCTATATTATAGTCCTTAATAACCCTAAGAGGACTATTAGTATATAATAATCTAATAAAAGCTACAGCTTTATTATTCTTATTAGTATTAGTACGTGATAATAGGATATTAAGGTCAATATTTATATCCTTACTTATAAGTAGGGATTTAAACTAAAGAGCTTATGTTTAATAGTTCTTACTACTAGTTAACTTCTAAAAGGTTACTTTAGAGATATCTATAGTATATTAACTAATTTAAATAGTAACCTATAAACTAATACTTTATATAAATAGTATTTTACGTTATTGTAAAAGTAATTCTTATTGATATTAAATTAACATATAAAGAGTACTTTTAAAGTAGAATTTAAAGTAGTTTATATTTATATGTAATAGAGACGTTTTCTTAATTAATACTAAATTAATATATTAAAGAATAACTATGCTAAGTAAACGTAGTAAAATCCCCTTGCTATATTATTATTTTAAAACTAAATAAAAGGGTAAAGGCTAGTATATTTCCTTTTTTTATACTTATACTTGTATATATTTCTCTATATTTTATTCGCTTCGAAAACTAATCGAGATTGATTAAATAAGAGTATTATTTTAGAGGGTCGTTTTCATTTAATTTAAGGGTACTTCTAGAGGGCGACTTAAGGGTACTTATAGGACTTACCAGAAATTAATAGCTTCGTTAGCTTTAATAGCTTCGTTTAGCCCTCTTAGCTAGTATAAACTAGTGAGGAAGACGAGGGGCTTCGTTAAGGTAATTAGAGGAGGCTTTATCATATAAATAATTAGTAATTCTAATCGTAGGTTAACTAGTTAGGTGATCTCAGTAATTAAATAACTCGGGTGATATAATAAACTCTTAATATAGCTTATTTAAATAGAAGAATATCGATATTGATTATATGATTCTGATTTTAGCGTAGGTAGTAAAGGGTTATTGCTTATGTAAATAATACCTTTAAAAGGGATGAAAATATATATATAGAGGAATGAGTTGCTCTTAAGGGGGCCTATGAGCTAAATAGGTAAGCTGGGCTTAGAACCTATTAGTATAGCTATGAAGGTTAAAAGACAGATAGAAAAGTCGCTAATATAATAGAGATATATTTTAGGTAATGAATAATATAATAGAGTAATCCTTTTCGTTTATTATATAACTTATGCAAATAGAGGAGAGAATATAGATATTGATAAGTATATATTCCATAGATAAATACTATATCTAAAGCGTTGAAAAGCTAGGGGAAAAGGTAGGTATAAGTTGGTAGTAGTTTTACTAGAGCCTCTTAGACGCTAAGGCGTGCTTTATTATATATATATATATATATATATAGCTAATAACGCTTAGATATAGCGTTTTATTTCGCCTTATTTTACCTTATTTTACCTTACTATAGGTATAAACCTTAAGATTAACGTTTCTAATAAATTTAGAATATGTTAACTCTATTTGTATAATATCCAAAGGTACACTATCCGACGCGAAGTTAAGAGCTTAACCTAAATATATACTTGACTTTACTATATCTCTTTCATTCATCGAGTTATAGCACTCTAAAGACATAGTAGGAAAGTAAGGACTTTTACTCTATTTCCTATAAATTTAATAACCCCCTATATCTCTATAAATTAGAACATTGATCTTATGGATCTTAATAACTGTAATAGGAATTAGGAAGTTAGAAATATAAATATATCCCTCAATAGTCCTTATAATAATATAACTCATAATATAACCTTAGGTACTTTAATTAAATAGAGTATTTTAACTAAGAAAAAGGATTTAGATTTAGAATTACGGCGTTATAACTAAATTAATACTATATTTTATGTTAATACTATAGCTACTATTTATCGATTTAAAAGTATACTCTTTTATATAGTGGAAGGCTTATAAATACCTCTATAAAATAGGGGAAAGTAAATTAGCTTACTTCCTCTATTAGAGGAGACTTAGATATTTTCTCTAATATTAATAAAATAATATTAAAAGACATATACCATATACCTAAACTAGGGATTAATTTACTTAGCTAAGGTTAGCTTAACAATATAGGTATTACCTCTATTATCTAGTAGAAACCTATTTTATATATAATATACAAAGAATATGTTATAGCTACTATCTATAAGCTTAATAGCCTCTGTCTCTTTAAAGTACCCTTAAATCGAGGTTACTTAGCCCTCTTAAATAAGAGAAATAGAGAGAATAATAATAATAATAATAATAATAATAATAATAATAATAATAATAATAATAATAATAATAA
>JAOQIF010001003.1:0-31151 GCA_026260285.1 Colletotrichum sansevieriae
GTTTAGCAAGGCCTCTTTAGCTATCTATAAAATAATAGCTTTTTCCTACCCTAGGGTTAGTTCTTTTCCCTCCTTATTATATTATATTACTTAATAACTACTTTTATATTATCTAAGCCTTTTATCGAGCCTTTATAGACCCTTCTTCTCTTTTAATACTTAAATATTATAAGTACTAAGAGCCTTATTAGCTAACTCCTCGCTAAGTATAGCCCTACTAAGGCTGAACTTAGTAGTAGCGACTATTAGTATAACTAGGCGGGTAGTAGCAAACCCTGCGTTAGCTGCATGCTATAGCTCCCTAAGAATGCCTAGGTTATCTACACCTATCGATATAATAGTAATTATATATATAAGTTATACTAGGCTCGTAGTATTAAGTGCTATAGGGTAAGTTTAGCAATTATTTAGGGGAAGTATAAGCTAACTTTTCCTATTTCTAGATTCCTACTTATCTTATTAGTACTACTCGTTTCTATTAGAACTAGGTTAAGTATTATATATATATAATTACTACTAGCTAGTATTAGTAATATAAGATCTTCTATATCTTTATAGCTATAGAGCAGGGGTAGGAGCTTCTCTAACGCCTCTATAACTAGTTAGTAAACCCTACTAGTCTTAAGCCTAGTTCTAAGAACTATAAGAACTAACTCCTCGCTATAGGTATCGAGGAGAGTATAGCTTTATATACCTAGGCGTATCTATAGGTTTTGCTTAAGGTAGGTTTCACCTTATAGTTAGTCTTACCCTTTTATCGATCTAATATATATTTATAGGTAGCTTACTAGCCTAAGGATAAGGTTTTAGTTAAGGAGATTATAATATAGCTTAATAATGCTCTCCCTACTTATTTATATAATAAGACCTATATCTTTAAATAAGCTACTTTTCTTAATAAGCTTAGTAATATCCTAATAACGCAGCTTTTAAAGAGCGATACCTATATATCTATACTTCTTTTATAAGAGCTTTTAAAGGTCTAAGGTTCTTATATACTCTGCAATACTTACTACTAAGCTCCTATTACTATTTTCGAGGTTATTAGTAGTAGTCCTATGCCTCGACCTAATTCTTATAAGAAGGTTAGTAATAACTTAGCAATAGCTTAGTAATACTAGGTTTATAGTAGCGAGGAGGATAAGTCCTTAGCTATAGAGGATAGCAACTCTAATAATACTATAGAGAGCGATAGTTAGAGTAGTAATAGTAATATTACTAGCAATAGCTCTAAGGAGGAGAGCGAGGATAATAATAATAATAACGAGGGTAATAATAATAATAATAAGTAGTAGTACTAGTAGAACTTCAGCAAAGGTATAGTAGACTTCTATAGTAGTATAAGGTTAGATACCTATAGGGTTTATATTGCGTTTATATGGGGGGTCTTCTCTTAGTATTTTAGCTATCTTATAGTTAATTAACTTTTCTTATTAATCTATACTACTTATTATCCTACTTATAATACGACTTATACTACTATTTCTTAAATCTAGCGAGGATTTGCAAAGCATTCGCTAAGTATTCTTCAGGCTCCTAGGTATTATACTCTACTAGCTAGCCTTTCTACTTAACTAAATATAGGGGGCTTATTAGCGCTTCCCTCTATAATATAATATCCTTAACTTCCTATTCCTCAGGGTCTTCTTTAAGGTCTAGGAGCTACCCCTTAGTAAGCTTATAGCTATACTATAGCTTAAGTAGAGTAATAGAGAAGATACTATATACTCTGCTATACTTCTCTAGGAGTTATACTCTATAGGTATTAGAGCTTATAACTTCTATAACTAATATAGGAATAAATCTTAGGGCGAGCTTTCGCTAATTTTTTATAAAACGGAAGCTCTTTATTAAGAGTCTTATAATATCTCTAATACTATATAATTACGCTTTTCTTCTAGTATTCGCATTTTTAGCTTATACCTTAGTTATATATCGCTAGGTCTTAGCTATTCTTTAGCAAACCTCTATTAGCTTCTTAAGTCTTTTATTAACCCCTTAGGTCCTAATCTTCACGTTTAGCAAGTAGTAGTTAACTATTCGAGGGTAGTATCCTATAAGGGCCTCAAATAGGGATATGCTAATAGTAGCATATTTGCTATTATTATATAAAAATTCGGCTTTAACTAATTATATTGCTTATTAGTTGCGCAAGCCTTCGCTAAACTTTATAAGATATATAGTTAAGGTTTAGTATATTCTTTTAGTCTAGCTATCTATTTATAGATATTATGCGGTAGAGATACGCCCTTCTATATCTCAGGCCTTAGTCTAGTCTCACTAGAACTAGCTAGTAATTAGTTTATCTTAGTTACTAATAATAACCTCTAGCATGCTATATTAGTACTCGATCTCTTAATATAGGATCCTCGCTAAACCTATAGCATCTAGTTGCTTAGTTATCGCTAAGAACCGTGCTACTTTAGTTATCTAATATATAATTACTAGGATTATATTATAAGTAACTCCGTTATCTTAGTAACTTTCTAGTAAGCTATTTAAGAAGTCTAAAGAAATCTATTAGAATAGGTATACTAGTAGTTCTAGTATTTATAGTAGCCCGTATAGCTTATGCTATAGTATGCGCGCCCCTTAGTAGCGTAGGTACTTAGTAATATATTGCTATACGTCCTCTATTAAGTATAGCTAATAAAACCTTTATAAGATTAGCTTAGCTATCTTATTTGCTCCTATATACCCTAATCTAGGTATATTATAATAGTTTTTTAGGATTTTATAGCAGAGGGATCCCTCTTCTGGGATAATAAGTCTTCTTCTAAACTAAAGGATATTATTCTTATTAACTTAGTATCCTTAGTATTCCCTAGTATCCTAGCGAACCTTAGCTATAATATCTCTATAAAAGGGGTCTTTAGCCTATAGTCCTCTAACTATCTATTCGAGATCTATGCCTAGTCGTAGTATATAAGCCGTTTTATCCTAAATAAGCTCCCTTATTATAGCACGTAGGATATACTATTCCGGTATAGTAACCCTAGCTCCCCCTAAGTCCTCTAGCCTATTGCTATTCTCTCGTAGAGCAGTTAGTATAGCACCTGCGTATGCTTTCGTATAGGTAATAGCGCTAATATATATACTTATATATAGTAGCTTATTAGTACTTATTATAGGGTAGTACTAACTTGAGGGTAAGGATCCCTTAACCTTAGAGCTAACCCTCTAGTAAGGTTCTTATATACTTTACTAGACGGCTTAGGTATAAGTTCTTGCAATAGCTATAGTTCCTTTAAGCTTAGTAATATACTAGTGAATATTCGCTAAAAGCTAGCTAATAAGCCTAAGTTTCTAAGGGTAGGAAGTATATTATCTACCTTAGTATCTTCTACTATATAGTTAGGGCGTTATAATAGTCTATCTACTGGATTAGTAACCCCCGACTTATGCTAAATTTCAAAGTTAAACGCTAATAAGTAGTAAACCTATTGCATAAGTCTTTTATAAATATCCTATATAAGCATAGCGAGTACTCCTTTTAGTACTATATAATCTATAAGTACTACGAATTTCTTAGGGAGTCCTTATAGGTATTATATCTAGTAATCTAAACTTTCTATAATAGCAAGGAGTTCCTATTACCCTATAGCCTAGCACCTCTCTATATCTAAGAGCTTCCTTAACTAGAAGGCTACTAGGTACTAAACTATACTATGCTTCTATGAGAGCACGCTAGATACTACCTAACTAGATATATTAATCTTAACCCTAGTTTCTAATGCTAGGTTATAGTATCTTAGTATTAGGGCTTTAGCAAATACTCTCTGAAGTATCTCGAATATAGTTTATATCTCCCCTATCTAGGCGAAGGCTCCTAACTTTATACTATTCTAGCTTCTCTTGAGCGCGCTATTTATAGGGGCTGCGATATGAGAATATCTTATAATAAACTTATAGTAAAAGTTATAGAAACTAAGGAATACTTAGATATCTCTAAAAGACTTTAGTACTAGCTATTTAGTAACTACTCGGACTCTATCTAGGTCTATCCTAATACTATCTTAGGTAATATAGAACCCTAGAGAATCTACTTCTATCTAGTAGAAGTCGTACTTCTTTAGTTTTATAAATAGCTTAGTAGCCCTTAGGTAGTATAGGATAGTATAGAGGTTCTTAGTATACTATTCCCTTATATCTAAGTAGATTAGAATATTATCTAGGTATATAATATAGCAAATATCTAGAAGGTTAGTAAGTATTTAGTAAATATACGCCTAAAAAGTTACTAAGGCATTCATAAGCCTAAATAGTATTATAATATACTCGAAGTACCTATATTATATTCTAAATGCTATTTTCTACCTATTTGCTTTATTAATTGCAATTTAGTAGTATACCTTGCTTAAGTTAATCTTAGAAATAAACTTTGCTCTAGTAAGTCTATCTAGGAGCTTGCTAATTAATAATAGAGGATAACAGTTCTTTATTATAATTTCATTTAATCCCCTATAGTTTATATATAGTTATAGGCTTCTATCCTTCTTAGGCATAAATAATACTAGTACTCTTATAGAGCTAGTTAGGTAGTATATATAGCCTGCCGCCTCTATATCCTAGATATACTTAGCGAGTATTTATAACTACTCTATTAATATAGGGTATATAGGTCTATATAGGGGTTCCTTGCTAGGTTTTAGTTCGATATGGTATACTACTCCCTTTAGCCTTAGAACTTTCTTTATATTCTCCTTATTAAAAACGTTAGTAAAGTCTTAAAGTTCCCTAGGAATCTTCTTCTCTTACTTATTATCTAGCGAGTCTTTGCCTAAGGACTTTATATCTTTACTAACTAGTTATAGAGGTATTAGAGAAGCTCTTACCCCTACTCTATAGCTATGAAGATATAGAAGATCTCGCGCTATTAATACTAACTAGTAGTAATTATATAGATATAATACTTAACCTAGTTTAAATAGAAATAAGTAGTACTAATAAGATAAATAGGAATCTAGAGATAGGAAAAGTTAGCCTATACCTTCTCTAAATAATTACTAAACTCACCCTATAGTACTTAATACTATAAACCTAGTATAACTTGCACGTGTAATTACTATTATATTAATAAGCATAAATAACCTAGGTATTCTTAGGGATCTATAGCACGTAGCTAATATAAGGTTTGCTACTACCCGCTTAGTTATGCTAATAGTTACTACTGCTAAGCTTGTACTTAGTAGGGCTATACTTAGCGAGGAGTTAGCTAATAAGGCTCTTAGTGCTTATAATAGTTAAGGAAGTATTAAAAGATAGGAAGGATCCTATAAAGGGTCTATAAAGGCTTAATAAAGAGCTTAGATAATATAAAAGTAGTTATTATATAATATAGTATAATAAGGAGGGAAAAGAACTAACCATAGGGCGGGAAAAAGCTATTATTTTATAAATAGCTAAAGAGACCTTGCTAAACTATTATAAAAGCAGATATAACTTTAGATAGAAAAGAATAATAATTATTTATTATAATAAGTGCTACTTACTAGGAGGTAGATATAGTAAATTAGTAAAAGTAGTCGCTATCTAACCTACTTAATAGCCTTATAATATACCTATTTAGAAGGGGGATAATAGGATAAAAAACGAAGTTATTATAAGGGTATAATATAAGAGAGTGCTCGCTAGATAAAGGGCGAATAGTAGGAGAATAAAAATAAAGTTATTATAAGAATAACTATTCTTTTTTAAAAGAAAATAATAAGATCCTTTTAGAATATCCCTAGATAGAGGGTATAAAAGGGGCCTAAAAGGAGAGGAACTATAAGGAATAGGACTATAAGCTTAGCTACTATATTTATAACTCTAAGGGCTCTATTATCCTTTAGCAAATATATAGCAAATAATTACTATACTAGATAATAGCAATAATAGTAAAGGACTAGGACCTACCCTGGATAGCTAATAAGGATAATAACAGAGGGCTAACCTATAATATCTAACCTTATAATAGGGATTACTATAATTAGAGTAGGGATAATTATAAAGGACTAGATACCTAGGCTAGAGAAGCTAGAGATACCTCAGCTAGCATAGGCTAAATGGATAGAGAGGCTTATAGGTCTAGGGTATAGAACCCTTATAGTAAGACTTAGCAAATACTTACTAAAGGCTAGAAAAGAAAGATCTTAGAAGAAGAAAGCAAAAGTAGTATAATAATATAGAACCTACCTTTTAGGTGCTTCTATTTAGTTGATCTAACCGTGGCTCTTAGCCCCTCGATATCTTTACAATTATTTCCTCTAAGTGAGGTTTAACCTAAGTAGTATCTTATTAATTAGAATAAGTAAAGTCTTAGAAGGACTATTTATAAGATACTTTTTTATAGCTACTTATAAAGATATTCTAATAAGTGCTTTTACTAAAAGCTTCTAAGTAATACCTATTTAGGATTAAGTAGAGATAGTAATTGCTATTTAACTTTAATAACTAGCTTAACCTTATTCTAAGGCTTAGACTAAGTTATTTGCTTTAGTTATTCCTTATTTTCTTAAATAGATTTATCTACTAGCTTAGTCTCTTATTGCTTTGCTTTAGGTATTATTATAATAAATACTTCAATTTACTTATAAACTTAAACCTTTTTAGATAAAACTTAATTAAGTATTAGTAGGTTAATAGAATTCAAGCAAGTAAGTAATAAAGAGTAAATATTCTTCTTAATAGGTATTATAGTATTATATAAGAACTCGCTAAGGGATATAGCTATATATACTTTATTAAGGTAGTAGGTAATATATATGGGGTTTTTATTATTAATAGGAATTGCTTTCTATATTTAATCAAGGTATTGCTTTTCTATAAAAAACTACCTAAAGATTACTCAAATTATCTCCTTATATAATTAGTATTTTATTACTAGGATAAAGGATAGCCTAGTTATAAAGCGTTTAAGGAGGGGAACATAGATATATATTAGGACTTTAAACCTATACTTATTAACTTCATAATATATAACTATATATAATAATAGAAGGATATTAATTATTAGGGAGGGTACTAGTGCCTTCTTTATAGCCTAAATACTAGCTTTATATTCATTCTTCCTAGTAATAATATAGTTATAAAAGGTTGTAGTAGTTTAAATAGATATAGGGTTTATAGGGGTTAAGAGGGCAGGAGGTTTTAGAGTTAGCTTTAGTAGAATATAAGTAGGAGGGACTTTATTAGTCTAAGAAGGTTAGGAACTAGAAAGAAAGGATTAGTACTTAATAACTTATATCTATAAGATTAATTATATCTAGGATTAGAATTAATATTAGGTTTATATTATATATTAAATAGAAAGATACTTGCTAAAGTCAGGCTTTGAGGTAGTATAAGCTGCTACTTAGGTACTTAATCTCCCTTATTATAAGTAGTATTATATAAATAGAAATATCTTAAAGATAGAGTAATTTATTAGGATATTAAGTTATATAGGTTAGATAAAGTATATAATTTAGTAAAAAAGTTAGATTAATTAAGTATAGGTGTAATCTTATTAATATATATATAATTATAATATAATATTTAGTTAAGTACTACAGAGAGAGTGAGTATAGTGACCTAAAACGGTTAGAAATTGATTTGAGCTAGTCGTCCCTGCAGGCTGCCGTAAGGGATGTCAACGCGAGGAGTCGTGAGGATTGACGAGGATACGGACCTTTTGCGACACAGGGGCTGCTGGAGTCGGGATTTATGGTGGGGTCGGTTGGGCAGCTGAGTCGATTCAGCTGAACTGCGAGAGTTGCATTTTTATCCTGGCACCTGGCGGCCATCACTGATCGAGGAAGCAAATGGGCTTGCTGTCTCTGTCTCTAGGATGAGTTGAGATTGGTGTTTATTAAAATCCTTCAGAGTATGGGCCTCCAGCAGTCTCGCAACTAGAAACGACAACAGCGTGGTCTTGCCATCGACTCTTGCGCTGCTAAGTACCGTAGGTACAGACATGCGCAAATTCGATTGTTGACCTTGGCCCAGAGCTTGTTTCCGTTGCCACGGCGAGCGCAACGCAGCAAGGGTCTAGATTAGCAACGGTTGTCGCACGTTGAAGTGGCACGGGCCTATCACCCGCTGCAGAGGGCTACATTCCTGGCTGGCCTTAACATCACCGGCCGGGATGCTTGGTGTGACGCTATCAAGCGTTTTCCCTATTTTTTTTATTTTGCTCCCGTGGTGCTCAGCTGGGAACCAACTGAACGGCAGACGTCATGCTGCGAATGGAAGATGCACCCACACAGATGATTCCTCGATTGACGTGTGTCGTATTGTGTTATAGTTGAAAACATTTCCAAGGCGATAGCCCAACGAGACGACGGCGTTGGCTGGTTTGCGCCAAACATGTGTCGCAAGGAGAAACGGGGCGACGTCGTCGAGGGGCTGTCGTCGGCGCTCTCGTCCAATTGCCGAGCCCATATTCTGTTCGAGAAGATTGCAAAACAACCCACAAAAATACGGGATGGACTTGGGGCGGCTGGTGTTAGTGTCAGTTCAAGCACCGAGTACGAGTGAAGTTTCTTGAGACCAACAAACCAAGGCGTGTGTTCGACAAGTGCTAGGATGGAGCCTGCCGGGGGATGGCGGTGTTGTTGCGGTACAAGCTGCGTGTTCGCATTACCAGGACGGGAACAAGTGGGATGGTCCGACCAAGGACGGAAAGATGGCGTGCTTGTCTTTCCATCGTGCGCATGGAATGGGTTGCCAAACGTCTATGCCTCCGCGAGGGCGGTGTTGAGTTGTGTACTATATGCCAAAATGGAGTTCCCTGACTCCCGTCCTGGGGATTCCAGCCAGTGCCTCGGTGGGTGCAGTCTGCAACACAACATCAGCTGTGACCTCATACACTTCAGGTTTTTTTTTTTTTTTTTTTGGCCGTAATTTTACCTATTCTGTTGAATTGTTACTTACCAGGCGTTTGGGTTTGCGGACGCCATGCACTGTGAAATGCATCGGCTGCATCCAGCTGGCGAGGCGAGGCTTAGCAATTTTAGCGTCCGCAGTCGCAGTCGCATCGCAGCGCAGTGAGCAAAAGGTGGCAGGAAAGCCCCTGGGCCCGCCCCGCTATATCGCACAGTGAGGTGCTCTTTCCAAGAACAGGGTACGTCCCGCACTGCGGGAAAGCGCTAACCAGAACATTCCCCATTTTAACCCACCCGCCCACGACCTTTCGTCCAATCATAGCCAATCAAACCCCGGGATTCTAGACCATCCACACCTGGCCCGTCCGTCGTGTTCTTTTCCATCCTGAATCCCTCCCTCTCATCTCATCCCAGCTGCAGTCGCTGTCCCAGTCCCGGTCTCAATCCCATCCTGGCCGTTCTGTGTCTTCGGCGCTTTCCCATTCCAAACAGAAGACTCCCCCTGCCTCTGTTTCTACAATCTCATATCTCGCTGGCCCTGACACCTTTTTCTTCATTGCCTTATCAGCCAAGCTCTCGCTGTTGCGTCAATTCTCATATCGGGGAAGGTCCTCCCTCCTGTTTCTGCAGCTGGGACGCAGCATTCCACCCATTGTCTGATTCCTCGACCGGCGGAAACGCATGTGTTTCTTCCGTCCTGTACATGTCCTATGAACACAGTTCTGCCTTTTCATCAATATCGACCTAACGACCTCACGAATCCTTGACGACCTTCCTGCTCTCTATGCAAGTGAGCTGACGCAAGCTCTTGTGGCGAGGCGAAGACCAGCTGCAGCGGTAAACAGGAACTGAGCCTGCACCCTACCCATCTCTGCCGTGTTACCTTTTGCTGCCCACCAAGCGACCGTTTTCTACTCGACGGATCTCGACTCAGCCTCCTTCGAGCCCCCCTCCGACCTAACCAATTCCCACATCACCCCGAGGAAAGAAAAGGCTTTCCACCGCCGACAGCCTTTTTCTCAAACTCCTACTCCGATCATAAGGCTTCCTGCCCTCGTACAGCCCTCTGCGCATATCCGCATCCCATCGGCTTGGCTCCCAATATCCGCATAGTGTTCGCCGTCGTCCTGTCGAAGTTTTGCCAAGACTGTTGACAATCGCATCCGCTGCCGAGTCGCCGACTTTTTGCTTATACAAGTCAGATTATTCCCTCGACCGCAAATTGTCCATGCTGAGCGGAGCCGTCATCCTCTACGAGAAGCTCATTTTCAATCCCCGCGTGTCGTAACGAAACTAGACGAATGATCACGAACCTCGAGTAACGAAAGCCCCTCTCAATAAATCATCCAGGCGACCAACGCCGCCGGCGTCGCACCCAGTCACCATGGAACAATCCGGAGAGCTGCTCACAGCAGCACACGGAATATACGCTCGAATGGGAGGTTCTTCGTCAGACACTCCCACGCGCCCACCTGCGTACAAGGCCATTGGTATTTCTCTGGCTGTCGCTTCTGGCGCATTCATTGGCACTTCCTTCGTCATTAAGAAGGTCGGTCTGCTGAAGGCCAACGAGAAATACAATGAAGCTCCCGGCGAGGGCTACGGCTATCTGAAGAATGCTTGGTGGTGGACCGGTATGGTTTTGATGATTGTGGGAGAAATCTGCAATTTTGTCGCATACGCCTTCACCGATGCTATCCTGGTTACTCCCCTGGGCGCTTTGTCCGTTGTCTTGACTGCTATCCTCTCGGCTATCTTTCTGAAAGAACGCTTGAGTATGGTGGGAAAAGTGGCTTGCTTCCTCTGTATCGTGGGATCGGTGGTCATCGTCATGAATGCGCCCGAGAACTCCGCTGTCGCCAATATCCAGCAGATGCAGAGCTACGTTATTCATCCGGCCTTCCTGACTTACGCCGGTGTCATCATCGTTGGGTCCATCGCAACATCCCTCTATGCCGGTCCGAGATGGGGTAAAAAGAACATGCTGGTCTACATTTCCATCTGTAGTTGGGTTGGAGGCTTGAGCGTCGTCGCAACCCAGGGACTAGGAGCCGCCATTGTCGCTCAGGCTGGAGGACAGTCGCAGTTCAACCAGTGGTTTCTCTACGTGCTCCTTGTCTTCGTCATTGCGACGCTTCTGACCGAGATTATCTATCTTAATGTAAGTGAAACAATCTAATTGGACTGAGGCTAGAAGGCTGACATTAAAAAAAACAGAAAGCACTGAACCTGTTCAACGCCGCTCTAGTCACTCCGACTTACTATGTTTACTTTACAAGCACCACTATCATCACCTCTGCAGTGCTTTTCAGAGGCTTTAAGGGTACACCCACCGCCATAATCACAGTGGTCAACGGCTTTTTGACTATCTGCTCTGGCGTTGTGCTTCTTCAACTATCGAAATCAGCCAAGGATGTCCCCGATACGGCAGTTTTCACTGGTGACCTCAACCAAATTCACACTATTGCCGAGCAGGAGCAGCCCGAAACCGAACCCAAGGCCGACGCCATCCGCGGAACTGCTGCCATCGTACGCCGTTTGTCCTCTGCCAGACAGAAGATGGAAGAGGAGGAATTCAAGCGATTGCACGAAGAAAAGATGCGCGAGTCTTTGGAACCTGTTAGCGAGGATGGCCAGCCAATGTATGAGTGGGACGGAATCAGAAGACGTCGAACTATGACGGTGGGAAGTCGAAGCACCCGGGGCACTATCACCTCTCCGTACCCGCTGCCCCATTCCGGCGTTCCGTCTGGTGTGCCTTCCGGTATTCCGCGTACACCTACGATTGTCCCAAGTTCACCGCAGGCTCACCCGCCCCTTGGCATGTCTCACTTCCCAAACGAGGAAGAATTGTCTGAACGGGATCGCCCCACGTCTCCGGGAATGCTCTCGAGCATTGCTGGCACGATTCGAGAGCGGGCAATGAGCGTCTTGTCGACAAACCAACCAAATATCGCTCAGGACCCGAAAGTACAAAGCCCGATGCATCCTGTTCCTCTGACAGAGATCGCCGTCGCTACGCTCAAGTCGGACGACGACCAGTCGCCGTACTACAGCAGCAGCAGGGACCACGCTTACGGTCTTCCAGTTGGTCAGCAAGGAGATATGGGTTACGCCGGCGCTGCAGGTGTTTATGACCAACGTGCAGTATCGCAAGGTAGCGGCTTCAGCGGCACAAGCTCTCACCTAGCACCGACCCCGCCGCCACATTCTGCAAAGAGACAATTCTCGTTCAGCAATGTTTTCAAGAGGCACCATGGCGACACAACGCCAGCACATGCGGAAGAGACTCATCATCGCCCCCACAGCCGCTACGGTCTTGGGTCGAGAGGTTACTCCAGTCCACAGGTTAAGAACGCTACTGAAGAGGAGCGACTCGGCCTTGTAAAGGGAGATTCTCACCCGGGGCCTGCATTGCAACGCTACGACGATGAAGAAGATGATGAAGACGCCTATGTTGACGAGGGCAAGGTGCGGACTATCGATTCGAGCCCGCCGCAGGCCTCCAGATATAGTCGCGGTATCACAACGCCGCCAAGGAGAGGAAGTGATCCAAGGGAGATAGATTACGAGTCGGAGGCGCCCACGCCCCCGCCTCACCGGCCACAGCCCGGTGGTGGTCGACCAGGAGCATTCTTATGAGCATCGGAGTAGCATGATTTTGAATCGATTCGACGCCGACGCCTCGATGGGTTAGACTTCTACATGGCTGCCCTAGCGTTCATCACGACTATAAGAATAATGGAATAGTAGGTACATATCAGCATGATGGAGGCCGTGGTCTCATGGAGTAGATGGAACGTTGCAGGTGTACATTAGATGGGGGAGAACAGGCACATAGGCTGCAACATGGGGCCTTTGTTGGGTACCTACACTTATATACAACACAAATACAACTACGTGACACAGAAGTTGATCAACTCTTTTTTCGACGTGAGCGGGGTTGCTTGAAGATTGCTGCCCTAGCATAGGAAGAGGGAAAGTTTGCTTCGAGCTACGGTTGATGCGTCTGCATCTAAGCAGACTTGAGGCAGGCAGCATCTGAAATTTTTTGGAGGTGATAATTCAATCTCTCAGAGTTATGTAAGGAGATGTTTTGAAGGTCACGCAATCATTTTCCGAATCAATTGTACCATATGATCCGGATGTAGGTAAAAGAAGAAGTCCATCACCATTTTACTTTACTACCCGAATTTGCAGAAAGACTTTCCATCTTAACTTGACAGGGAAGGAGCAGCAGCTCCTCTGTGATTCCCTGACTTCTTCCTCTTTTTCTTCAACTCTCACCTTGGCCAGACAAAAGCTCAACCTCTCATCTTTGTTCTCAAGCAGTCCTCGGTTAACTCCCACCACTGCCAAATTCACCAGAAGAAACTGCTATTTATTTTAACCAAGAGGAAGGACTGTCTCCCAGAGTGAAAAATTATCTCCTAAGGTTGCCGTTCTTTCCTTGAAAGTCACGCTGCCCAACGCTAGCTGGCCGCCTCATCTCTTTTCTTTGCCCACCCACAACAAAAATCCTTCTCTCTCCTCCTCTCCCACACAAACCCTTCCCACTCACAACCTTTCACAAACACTTCTCTTTTCTCACTCTTCACCAACCCTTCAGGACTCAGGCACCTCAAACCTGAATCCCTTCACAAAAGCCTTTCCTTCCCAACCCGTTCATTAATACTTGCGCGTCTTGCGATCCCTCCAAGCCACATCACCCTTGACCATCACAAAAAATGGTGGTCATTGCCCTCTCCGGCTCCTTGCCCAAGGGCAAGGGAGTCACGATGAGCATTCTCTTGCTTATTGCTGCCTTCCTCACGGGTCTTGCTGTTGGCGTTGATCCCGCTCGCAAGGACCGCAACCTCATCCTCGACCTTGACCCTGTCAACAGCATCATCCGCCCTGAGTTCGCTGGTATTGATCTCAACCTGACCAATCACATTGAGCCCGCTGTCAAGCTTCCTCAGGAGGTCAACTGGAACAACGCTCCCCTCTGGGCTATCCGTCCTAATGATCGTCCCGCTTACCTTGCTCATGGTGCTTCTGCCCTGACCGGTCTCAACGACGATAAGGACACCAGCCCTTGTGAGGAGCGTCGCTGGGGTGCTGCTCTCTACAAGACCTACTACGAGGACAGCTGCCCTGCCAAGTACCACACTGACGGTGTTCGCACTGCTTCAAGCCCCTTTGGTACTTGCGAAAGCTGGAACACTACCAAGGACGGTTTGGAATGCACCTCTTTCTGCCAGGGTTCAACTCAGTTTGAGTGGGCTGAAGAAACTCCGTTTCCCAACTCTGACTGCCATTACCCCGTCAAGTGCAAGCTTTCTGTCAACGACAAGACCTCTGTCGGCTGGTCTATCAACCTCAGCCCCAAGGTCGGCAAGGCTCTCAAGCTTGGCATCTCTGGCCAGTACCACAGCAACCATGACATCTCCACCAACCACGCTTACGATATTGATCTGACTGAGGACTTAAGATGCGGCTACTTCTCCTTCGTCCCTGTCAAGAAGACCACCTGGTAAGCATGCTTCCCTTCAAACACAACTGACCATTGGCTGACGTTGCTTTTCAGCGGCGTCCTGTCCGAGTCTAAGCCTGGCCTGTTCTACTGGGAGAACGACAGCGGCTACATGGAGGCTGGCTGCAACACACACGAAGGCCCCGATGACAGATACGCGGCTTGGAACAACGGCAACTACTGCGCAACCGAGCTCTGGCGCATCATTGACAGAGACGACAAAAACGCGATGGTCCCCGACGGCGTTGTCATCTTCGTCTACACCGACTGCAAGACCCGCGCGCCTCTTCCCATGGAATTCCAAGACGACATCTACCGCGTCAAGGGCGTCGCTCTGCCTCAACTCACCGTCCGCGCTCTCCACGACTCCTGGATCCGCAACTTCTGCTGGTTCAGGCCCGCCAAGGACACAGAGGATCCCAAGTACAAGTACCTCTACCTGCAGGGCACCGGCTTCGAGGACAACCAGATCGGAGATCACGACGGCACTGGCATCAAGAAGGCCGTCAGCGAGTGCGCTAAGGGCGACGTCCAGGAGCTCGAGTGGTACTGGTACAATCCCGCCGAGGATAGACCCGAGCCCGTCGACACCATCATGCATGGTGCCTGGTGGTACCTCGAGGCCAAGCTCCCCGTCGGAACCAGCGAGGGTTGCATTGGCGAAGCCATCATGAAGATTGGTGGCAAGACCATGGATCGTTGCGTTTCAAGCGACATGTGATGGAGTGAACGACCGGGGAGAGCTTTCGTCTTTGTGGCCTTGGCAGCATGGCAGCATACTGAGATAGATAAACAGGCTCTGGAGAGACATGACGGATTCGTGCTCACGTAACTAGACAGACTCTGCAGACATGGAATCAGCACAAGAATTCTGCACACATCAAGATCTTGTATTTGATTGTGATTCGTAACTGTTCCACACCGTTCCTTGCCGACTTTAAGCTTTCAGCATGTTAAGACTTTTACTATTTCTCGCCCAACTCCTGCGGTACAACCATCAACCCACCCCATCTCTGAGCCGCCATACACCCCCCGTCAACAAGCACATCAGTCCCGTTAATATACCCGCACCGATTCACAAACTCAACCGCCTCAGCCATCTCATCCGCCGTGCCCGCTCTATTCACCGGCAAAGCCTCAATCATGGCCCGTATGCCATCTCCCGCCTCCCCTGCCATCTCCTCCCTCAGCATCTTCGTATCCGTGCACCCAGGACTCACACAATTCACCCTCACCCCGCGCCCGGCAAACGCCTTGCTCGCCGCCGCAGCCTGCACACGGAGCACATTGGCCTTCTTCGAGATGCAATAGGCCGAGCCCACATGCATCTCCGCCAACTCCCACATCTCCTTGTTCTTGAGCAGCTCCCCCAGCGGCGCCGTGGCGAAGTGCGTCTCGAGCTCCGACGAGATGGGCGGGCCCATGTACTGCGCCATGCTGCCGACGCAGATGAGGCTCGAGCCGCGCGGCATCTCGACCTCGTCGGCGAAAGCGGCGATGACGTTGGCGGTCCCCAGGACGTCCACCTCGTAGACCTTGGACGTGTCGCCCATGGACGGGGAGATGGCGGAGGTGAGGACGACGGTCGCGATGGCGCCGCCGAGGGAGGATGCCGTTTTGGCGACGGCCGCGACCGAGGCGTAGTCTGAGACGTCGACTTGCTGGGTCGTGAACTTGTGGCCTGCGTTCTTGAGGGCCTCGGAGGCGCTGTTCAGCGTCGAGGGGGAGCGGGAGGCGAGGAGGATGTGGTGGGCTTTTCCCATGCGCAGGGCTGTTGCGAGACCGATGCCGCCGCCACCTATGATGACGAGGATTGGGAGCATATCGATTGCCATTTTGTCTGTTCTTTCTCTATATTCTGTGTCGCGTGTATTCAGCTGATCAGCAGGACCATCTGTGCCCAACACAGGAGGGAGAAGCTGGAAGACATGTTTTAGTAGCTCTTTGCCTCGGACTCGCGTTAGCAAGCTCTCATATCGATGACAGGGACACAGGGCTTCCCGAATATTGGACGAAAGTTTGTTGCGTGATGGAGATGGGACGAGTTCGATTCAGACTACGCGTACAATCACCAAAAAGCGTGCCGGTCCCATCCAAGCGCCAATTACGAGCACGGGAAACAATGGATTACTTTCCTCTCGATAAGGCAGAGCACTAATCATCGGCAAAATGGCACCGGTCTCCTCGGGGAAGACCCGGAAAGGATGATTCCCCCCCCCCTTCTTTCCAGCACTTGCGAGCAACCATAATATCGGCATGCATGGTTGTCCTTGGTCCGTTGGAATGATATAGGACGTGAGGTATACGGCAAAAAGGCACCAGAAGAACGTGAGATGTACGAAAAGAGTTACCAAAACGTGAGATATACTTTCAAGCCGAGGTGATGAGCCAATGCGAGCTCGGGATCGAGGAGCGATCTGGCAGGGGAGGCTGGGAGAAGCTTTGGACGGTTGTGTTGCTTTGGGTGAAGAGCGCACCCGAGCCACCCGAACGCGTGCCGCACAGTCTGTTCCTGAGAGGCCTTGGGCCTTTTACCTAGAATTCGGACAACGTTTTGTTACTATCTGCTATTTGATGCCTACCATCACGACACCAGGGCCGGCATCGTCTGGTTCATCAGTATGATTGTACTTGACAGCCTCCCTCGCCCTCTTTCTGTCATCCCGCTTGAATGCGAAATGAATGCCAATGCATATCACCACCGCCACCAGCGCAAACGCAAGGTAGAGGTTCTATTTGATTCTCCAATCTAGTTTGTTGAACGGAGGAAAGGCAGCGATGGGGATGAAGGCGCTCATGACGTACGCGATGACGGTGCCGCTGGCGAACAAGACGGTGAGCACCTAGGGTTCGTGCTGGGGTGGTGCGGAGCCCCACGAACATAGGAGCATAGTAGAAACGCGGAATGATGTTAGCAACTGCTATTCTTAGAGTAGATTCAGAGTTGACTCGCGCCCCTATATAGTTCATGTACCAGCCGGCTATACATGCTCGCTCGTTACGTGGGCGGACGATGATTACTTGGGAGGCGATATTCATGGCCTATGCATAATTAGTTCCTATAGCTCTTTCTCCGTTGATTCGCGGTTCTTTTCACCGAACGAAGAAGCAGAAAAGGCAGGTGAACACCGAAGTAGTCGCTGAAGCCGCTGAACAGGAGCTCGGAGACGAGCTCTACACCTTGGCCGCCGATGGGAAGGTAGTTGAGCATAGCCACGGAGCTTTTCGTAAGTCAGTCTCAACTATTCAAGTGTAGTCTTCTTCCTGGACTTACTATTTGGCTGTCCCATCGAGGTTCTTCAACGACTTGAGCCATAGTGGAAGTAACTAGCTGGAGTGAAGTTGCCAATGATCGGCCATGCGACTAACGGTTCCGGGTCAGACCACTCTTGCGGTGAATGAAGGAGCCATTGCGGCTTTGAGAACAGGTTGTGGATACGTACTTGCAATAGCCCCGAGTTATCAAAATGTGAAATATCGCAGGAACGATTTGGCCGCGATGCCGATCTGCAGCTTACGACCAACCTGTCGGTCACACGCCAGAGCAATTGATGTGCCTAGGCGTCATGTAAAATTTTGAGAGAGGGTTGGGACGTCCAGGCTGGGAGTTGGATCAACTGTGAGGCCCAAAATGAACTCGAGGCTTGAGAAGATACCTAGGGAAGGATGATGAGAGCTGCAAGAGCAACGACAATTTCACAAGCGCCCTAAACAATTGACGGTCAGTATCGATCTATCAACCGTGGTGGTTCTGGCCCAGCTTACGTTGATGATGAATGCCCATGTCCAGCCCGATCTGCCGGCCATACCCTCGAAGGTGGACGACGCCCCCTGCATGGCAACAGGCAGCATGGCGCCCGCAGGCTCGGCAATGTTGTAGAGACTCATGCTAGGGAACTAGTCCACGGAGGCGTCCAATGCGGTGATTTCTTCGAAGAGGGTAAGGCGTACCTTCGAAAAGCCCGATAAGAAAACGAAGATCGAAAATTTAGCTCGTCAATGACGTATTACTATGTGAAAACTGACAAGAACACAGCGAAAGGAATCAGTAATGGGCATCACATCTGCTTGGAGCTTGTGACAAGGGACAAACAACAGGTCAGGATACCCCAGATGAGCCGTTTCTCGTTAGTTCAGATATCTTTCGAAACCGCAGACTTTGGGGAGCAACCTCGCATGCAGGCAACCACTTTGAAAGACCGAAGTGCGATATGACGATACAGGAGGGATACAGCATGATCATGTATTCGATGCTAAACACTCTCAGCGCTTATTCAACTGGTAAAACAACCGCTGGACCCATTTGAAACAGGTGGGTGGTGAAGTATTTGAGCTCGTTTCCAAACAAACTCAAGTCCTCTTTCATACCAGACACGTAAGCATTGCTCTGCCGCGGGTTAGACTGTGCACTTTCATCATTTGGTCAATGTATATCAACATGTAACCCAAGAAGCATATTATACGGGAACTTATGTCTAGGCACCTTTTTCACTAAAACCAGTCTCTAGACTTTATCCACCGTTTCTTAAATCATACATAACCACTCCGTTTCTTTCCTCGGGTCAATCTCTTCTTTCGGTTGGCTTTCAGGGAAAGGAATGCCAAAATCAGATCCAGAATGCTTGTCGTCGGAGACCCCATTGCGGGTTTCGTGACTGGCCGTTACGACCTGGACGTCAATGTTCTCTGACAACCCCACTGTTTGAGCGATACCCACGTATTTCTCAAGATCAACCAGGTTGCATGAGGATGTATGGCCCAACTGTTCTTCGGCTAGAAAAAGGCATCGCGAAGCAGGGAACCTGCATCCATATATCAATTTCCCGAAGTTCCCTTCGTCTCGAATCAGACCCCTTACCAGCGGTAGTCAACCGAAAATTCTTCATGATGGTATCAGGATGCAAGATGAAGACGTGTTTGGAGTATTGTTGCGTACAAGAGGATTGTGATGCCAGTCGCACGCGAGAATTCGCGTATCTACATGTTGCCTCTTTTCAAAATCGTCTAGAGAGCTGGCGTGCCGCAAAGCCGACCGTCGGAATCTCTCCGCGGCTTCTACCTGCTATTTGGCGCACCCGGTTCGGAGATTTCGGTGTGGACGTTGCGACGTTGACTAGGGAGAAGACACAATCCACCAAAGTCGAGCAACAGTCTCCCCATATCCCTTTTCTTTCCTAACTCTTGATGTCGGACGCCTCCCGACTACAAGAAAACCTTTGAGCAACAGTTTCTGTCATATCTTGATTTGTAAGTATACATGTCCCTTGCTCTTCGTTAGCTTTCACATTCAGCGTCAAGTTCCACACATACAAAGTCCGATATGAAATTTGGATCTTTGCAAAGAACAAAGCCCATAACCATTCACATATTTTTCATTGCAACACCGGGATAAAAAGCCGAGAACAATACATATATCAAAGGGACGCCTTTATCTTCCCATCAACGACGGGCCTATTCTCCTAGGTCCAGATTATAAAGGTATCGAGGGGCTAAGAGCCACGGTCAGGTCAAACTAATAGCAGAAGCACCCAAAAGGTAGGATTAGTATTATTATACTACTTTTACTTGCTTCCTCTAAGATCCTTTATTTCTAGCTTTTAGCGAGTATTTGCTAGGTCTTTGCTATAAGGGTTCTATACCCTAGACCTATAAGCTTCTCTATCCCTTTAGCCTATACTAGCTAAAGCATCTCTAGCTTCTCTAGTCTAGGTATCTAATCCCTTATAATTATCCCCCTTCTAATTATAATAATCCCTATTATAAGATTAGGTATTATAGGTCGGCCCTCTATTATTATCCTTCTTAGCTATCCGGGGTAGGTCTTAGTCTTTTACTTATTGCTACTATTATCTAGTATAGTAACTATTCGCTAAGTATTTGCTAAAAGATAGTAGGGCCTTTAGAGTTATAGATATAATAGCTAAGCTTATAGTCCTATTCCTTATAGTTCCTCTCCTTTTAAGCCCTTTTATACTCTCTATCTAGGCTATTCTAAAGGGATCCTATTATTTCCTTTTAAAAGAGGGTAGTTATCCTTATAGTAGCTTCGTTTTTATTCTCCTGCTATTCGCCCTTTATCTAGCAAGCACTTTCTTATACTATACCCTTATAATAACTTCGTTTTTTATCCTATTATCCCCTTTCTAAACGGGCGCGTTATAAGGCTATTAAGTAGGTCGAATAGTAACTATTGCTATTAATTCACTATATCTACCTCCTAGTAAGTAGTACCTACTATAGTAAGTAACTACTATTCTTTACTATCCGAAGTTATATCTACCTTTATAATAGTTTAGCGAGGTCTCTTTAGCTATCTATAAAATAATAGCTTTTTCTTACCTTAGGGTTAGTTCTTTCCCCTCCTTATTATACTATATTATTTAATAACTACTTTTATATTATCTAAGCCCTTTATTAAGCCTTTATAGACCCTTCCTATCTTTTAATACTTCCTTAAATATTATAAGCGCTAAGAGCCTTATTAGCTAACTCCTCGCTAAGTATAGCCCTACTAAGGCTAAACTTAGTAATAGCAACTATTAGTATAATTAGGTAAGTAGTAGCGAACCCTGTGTTAGCTACCTCCTATAGCTCCCTAAGAATGCCTAGGTCGTCTGCGCCTATTAGTGCGATAGTAATTATATATGCGAGTTATACTAGGTTTATAATATTAAGTGCTATAGGGTGAGTTTAGCAATTATTCAAGGGAGTTATAGGCTAACTTTTCCTATTTCTAGATTCCTATTTATCTTATTAGTACTACTTATTTCTATTAGAACTAGGTTAAGTATTATATCTATATAATTACTACTAGCTAGTATTAGTAGTATAAGATCTTCTATATCTTTATAGCTATAGAGCAGGGGTAGGAGCTTCTCTAATACCTCTATAACTAGTTAGTAAACCCTGCTAGTCTTAAGCCTAGTTCTAAGAACTATAAGAACTAACTCCTCGCTATAGGTATTAATAAGAGTATAGCTTCGTATACCTAGGTATATCTATAGGTTTCGCTTAAGGTAGGTTTTACCTTATAGTTAGTCTTACCCTTTTATTATTCTAATATATATTTATAGGCAGCTTGCTAAGCTAAGGATAAGGTTTTAATTAAGGAGATTATAATATAGCTTAATAATACTCTCCCTACTTACTTATATAATAAGACCTATATCTTTAAATAGGCTACTTTTTTTAATAAGCTTGCTAATATCTTAATAATATAGCTTTTAAAGAGTAATACCTATATATCTATACTTCCTTTATAGGAGCTTTTAAAGGTCTAAGGTTCCTATATGCTTTATAATGCTTATTACTAAGCTCCTATTGCTATCTTCGAAGTTATTAGTAATAGTCCCGCGCCTCGATTAAATTCTTAGAAGAAGGTTAGTAATACCTTAATAATAGCTTAGTAATACTAGGTTTATAGTAGCAAAGAGGATAAGTCCTTAGCTATAGAGGATAGCAACTCTAATAATACTATAGAGAGTAATAGTTAGGGTAGTAATAGCAATATTACTAGTAATAGCTCTAAGGAGGAGAGCGAGGATAATAATAATAATAACGAGGGTAATAATAACGATAATAAGTAGTAGTACTAGCGGAACTTCAGCAAAGGTGCAGTAGACTTCTATAGTAATATAAGGTTAGATACCTATAAGGTTTATATTGCTTTTATAGCGGGGGGTCTTCTCTTTAGCGTTTTAGCCGTCTTATAGTTAATTAACTTTTCTTATTAATCTATACTACTCGTTATCCTACTTATAATACGATTTATATTACTATTTCTTAAATCTAGCGAGGATTTGCAAAGCATTTGCTAAGTATTCTTCAGGCTCCTAGGTATTATACTCTACTAGCTAGCCTTTCTACTTAACTAAATATAGGGGGCCTATTAGTACTTCCCTCTATAATATAATATCCTCGACTTCCTATTCCTCAGGGTCTTCTTTAAGGTCTAGGAGCTGCCCCTTAGCAAGCTTTTAGCTATATTATAGCTTAAGTAGAGTAATAGAGAAGATATTATATGCTCTGCTATACTTTTCTAGGAGTTATACTCTATAGGTATTAGAGCTTATAACTTTTATAACTAGTATAGGAATAAATCTTAGGGTAAGCTTTCGCTAACCCTTTGCAAAATAGAAGTTCTTCGTTAAGAGTCCTATAACGTCTCTAATATAATATAATTACGCTTTTCTTCTAGTATTCGCATTCTTAGCTTATACCTTAGTTATATATCGCTAGGTCTTAGCTATTCTTTAGCAAACCTCTATTAGCTTCTTAAGCCTTTTATTAACCCCTTAGGTCCTAATTTTTACGTTTAGCAAGCAGTAGTTAACTATTCGAGGGTAGTATCCCATAAGGGCCTCAAATAGGGATATATTAATAGTAGTATATTTGCTATTATTATATAAAAATTTAGCTTTAACTAATTATATTGCCTATTAGTTGCACAAGCCTTTGCTAAACTTTATAAGATATATAGTTAAGGTCTAGTACGTTCTTTCGGTCTAGCTATCTATCTATAGATACTATGTAATAGAGATATACCCTTCTATATCTCAGGCCTTAGTCTAGTCTCGCTAGAACTAGCTAGTAATTAGTTTATCTTAGTTACTAATAATAACCTCAAGCGTGCTATATTAGTACTCGATCTCTTAATATAGGATCCTCGCTAAACCTATAGCATCTAGTTGCTTAGTTATTACTAAGAACCGTACTACTTTAGTTATCTAATATATAATTACTAGGATTATATTATAAGTAACTCCGTCGTTTTAGCAACTTTCTAGCAAGCTGGTTAAGAAGTCTAAAGAAATCTATTAGAATAGGTATGCTAGTAGTTCTAGTATTTATAGTAGCCTATATAGCTTATGCTATAGTATGCGCGCCCCTTAGTAATACGGGTACTTAGTAATATATTGCTATACGTCTTCTATTAAATATAGCTAATAAAACTTTTATAAGATTAGCTTAGCTATCTTATTTACTCCTATATACCTTAATCTAGGCGCGTTATAGTAGTTCTTTAGGATTTTATAGCAGAGGGATCCCTCTTCTAGGATAATAAGTCTTCTTCTAAACCAAAGGATATTATTCTTATTAACTCGGTATCCTTAGTATTCCTTAGTATCCTAGCAAACCTTAGCTATAATATCTCTATAAAAGGGGTTTTTAGCCTATAGTCCTCTAACCGTCTATTCGAGATCTGCGCCTAGTTATAGTATATAAGCTATTTTATCCTGAATAAGCTCCCTTATTATAGTACGTAGGATATAATATTCTAGTATAGTAACCCCAGCTCCCCCTGAGTCCTCTAGCCTATTGCTATTCTCTCATAGAGCAGTTAGCGTAGCACCTACGTATACTTTTATACAAGTAATAGCGCTAATATATATACTTATACGCAATAGCTTATTAATACTTATCATAGGGTAGTACTAACTTGAGGGTGAGGATCCCTTAACCTTAGAGCTAGCCCTCTAGCAAGGTTCTTATATGCTTCGCTAGATAGCTCGGGTATAAGTTCTCGCAATAGCTATAGTTCCTTTAAGCTTAGCAATATACTAGCGAATATTTACTAAAAGCTAGCTAATAAGCCTAAGTTTCTTTCCTAAGGTAGGAAGTATATTATCCACTTTAGTATCTTCTACTATATAGTTAGAGCGTTATAATAGTCTATCTACTAGATTAGTAACCCCCGACTTATGCTAGATTTCAAAGTTAAACGCTAATAAGTAGTAAACCTATTATATAAGTCTTCTATAAATATCCTACGCAGGCATAGCGAGCACTCCTTTTAGCGCTATATAATCTATAAGTATTACAAATTTCTTAGGGAGTCCTTATAGGTACTACGCCTAGTAATCTAAACTTTAGCAAGGAGTTCCTATTGCCCTATAGCCTAGCGCCTCTCTATATCTAAGAGCTTCCTTAAATAGAAGGCTACTAAGTACTAAACTATACTATGCTTCTACGAGAGCACGCTAGATGCTACTTAAGTAGATATATTAGTCTTAACCCTAGTTTCTAACGTTAGGTTATAATATCTTAGTATTAAAGCTTTAGTAAATACTCTCTAAAGTATCTTAAATGCAGTCTATATCTCCCCTATCCAGGCGAAGGCTCCCGACTTTATGCTATTCTAGCTTCCCTTGAGCGCGCTATTTATAAGGGCTATAATATAAGAATATCTTATAATAAGCTTATAGTAAAAGTTATAAAAACTAAGGAATACTTAGATATCTCTAAAAGACTTTAGCACTAGCTATTTAATAACTACTCGGACTCTATCTAGGTCTATCCTAATGCTATCTTAGATAATATAGAACCCTAGAAAATCTACTTCTATCTAGTAGAAGTTATACTTCTTTAGTTTTATAAATAGCTTAGCAGCCCTTAGGTAGCGTAGGATAGTATAGAGGTCTTTAGTATACTATTCCCTTATATCTAAGTAAATTAGAATATTATCTAGGTATATAATATAGCAGATATCTAAAAGGTTAGCGAGTATTTAGTAAATATACGCCTAAAAAATTACTAGGGTATTCGTAAGCCTAAATAGTATTATAATATACTCGAAGTACCTATATCGCATTCTAAATGCTATTTTCTACCTATCTACTTTATTAATTATAATTTAGTAGTATACCTCGCTTAAGTTAATCTTAGAGATAAACTTTGCTCTAGTAAGTCTATCTAGAAGCTTGCTAATTAATAGTAGAAGATAACGGTTCTTTAGTATAATTTTATTTAATCCCTTATAATCTATATATAGTTATAAGCTTCTATCCTTCTTAAGCACGAATAGCACTAGTGCTCCTGCGGAGCTAGTTAAGCGGTATATATAGCCTGCTACCTCTATATCCCAGATATACTTAGCGAGCATTTATAACTACTCTACTAATATAGGGTATATAGGTCTATATAGGGGTTCCTTATTAAGTTTTAGTTTAATATGGTATACCGCTCCCTTTAGCTTTAGAACTTTCTTTATATTCTCTTTATTAAAAAATATTAATAAAGTCTTAAAGTTCCCTAGGAATCTTCTTCTCCTACTTATTATCTAGCGAATCTTTACCTAAGGACTCTATATCCTTCTTATTAGGGCTTATAGCACCTATTAGATATATAATATAAGCTTATTAGCTATTCTCTATAATCTCTTAAGCAATCGCTTCTAGCTTAGTAAGCGAGAGGGGTTTATATAACTAGGTATATATATAGGTATCTATATAGATACCTTCCTATCCTATTAAGTTATTAGATAAAAGGATATCTCCTGCTCCTTTAGAGCGAGGGCTTATAACGAAAGCCTAGCGAATCTTCTATAAGTAACCCCGACTATCTATAAAGAAGAATATAAGCTAGTAGACCTTACTTATAAGTATAAGCCTTCCCTAGAAATCTACTAATTCAAGGGCTATAATACTAGTAGCCTCCTTTAGTTAGAGCCTCTTAACGAGATCTTCTTATATAACGTCTACTATTATATAGGTATCTATATCAACCTCTAGTTCGATTTCGCTAGATGCTCGGAGCGCTAATACCTATCCCTTAATAGTCTATCCTACTAGAACTAAGGTGATTTCTAGTATAATACCCCTCGGGGTTATATCTATACCTACTTATTTCCTAAGTCTTTAGTATTAGTTATACTAGGTATTATAATCGCACTTATCCCGCCCTATCTTAGGTTTAGGTTCTAATTACTACCCGTTAGCTGCATACGGGGTTTAGTATAGTTAGGGGAGATATAGCTATACTTCTTATAGTTATAATATTAGGGTCCCTAGGAGTTAGTAGATATACTACTAGCGCTAGGCGTTGCGCGAGTATCTGCTAAGTAGTTATTCCGGGATAGGGTCTCTAGGTAGCGATCCCTTAAGTCTATTAACCTAGGGGGTTATAAGCTGCTCTTATAAGGGCGGTCTAGAGAGCTTAAGTATAGTTACTTATACGACTTAGAATAGCTAGCGGATATCCCCCTGCATCTCCCTTCTATAATCTCCTATAATCTCTATATATATAGGGTAATAGTATGCGTATTAGTATAGTTAATATCCTGCTTAAAGAGTTCGTCCTTTAGGGTCTTAATAAGGCCCTAAAAGAAGGCATATACCTTTATATTACCTATGCTCAGCTTGCTAAGTGCTCGGTTAATAGACTCCTATCAAGCCTAATATGCAATTAGTTTCTTATTATCCTTCTAATAGCACTATCTTAAGATATTATAATAGTTCTACTCTTAGAGCTCGGGTGCGATATACTACCCTCTTATAAAAATTCTAAAGTCTTCCTATTTAGGGTCTATCTAGTTCCCTAACTTATCTATAAGCGTTTGCTAGTAATTCCGCTATTCTATTTATAGGGTATGCTCTATTATATTCAAAGCCTATTTGATATACTAGCTATTAGAGTAGCTAAGGCGGTGCTTATAAGCCTCTTTAACTATAATAAGCTAATCTTCCCTTATTATACTAGTAGATTTACTAGTAAAGCGTGCTATATTATAATTCGGGGGTTTTTTATAAACCTTAGGCGATTACTTAGCAGGAGCTTAGTTACTTAATATAGTAGTAATTAGCTCCTATTAATTAGCTATTATAGTTATAATCTATTATATTAGCACTTAGCTAGTTGCTTTATCTAGCCCTCTAGCTTAGGCTAGCCCGTTAGCTATAGCTATAGATATCTAGCCTATTAGCCTATCTAGTTTATAGGAAGGGGTCTTATATTCCCTATTCTCCTATATATACTTATTATCTATATAGCGAGTATTTAGTATAGGTAGCCCGTTCTCTTCGGGGCCCCTAGCCTTACTTAAAGCATAGCTTCTTACCTCCCCTTGTTAGCTCGTATTATCCTCTAATTACTTACTAGGGTTAGCTTCCTTATATAGGTTTATATAGGCTATTTCGCTCTGCTCTTAGCGAATATTAGGCGTAGGTTCTTTAGCCTAATTAGTAGGTATTGCTCGGGTATATAGTATTATTATTATTACTAACCTTCCTAAAGCAGGGTAGAAGCAAAAGAATTATAAAGGTATTAAGGGGCTAAGAGCTATAGTTAGGTTAAACTAATAGTAAAAGCACCTAAAAGGTAGGATTAGTATTATTATATTACTTTTGCTTACTTCCTCTAAGATCCTTTATTTCTAGCCTTTAGTAAGTATTCGCAAGGTCTTCGCTATAAGGGTTCTATGCCCTAGACCTATAGGCCTCTCTATCCCTTCAGCCTATACTAGCCGAAGCATCTCTAGCTTCTCTAGTCTGGGTATCCAGTCCCTTATATAGATCTTCTCTATTGTTACAAACGGGTGCAGTGCAGAGTGAGAGAGTCAGTATATAGGTATAACTAAGGTTAAATATTCTTTTCTAGCCCTCTAACCTATGAGGGTGCATAAGGGCTCCTAGACTTATCTAGGGGGCTACCTAGTGCCCCCCGACCCCCCCCCCCCCCCCTATCTCCAAACTTCTATAGACTTCCCTAGGATAGCCTAATAAGCCCTTTTCCCTATAATATTATCCTAGCTTATAATATAATCCCCCCCCTCTAAACTAGTCTATCCTTAGACTAGGCTACTTAGTAGTTATCTAGAGGGTATCTAATACCTACTTATAAGCCTTCCTAGTTTCTAGTTCCTATAGGCTTAGAATTTAATATCCCTTATTCTAGCTATATAACTCTTCCTTAGATAGCTAGGTAGCTTAGAGGAGCAGTTAGCTAGTAGTAGGGTACCTATGATCTACCCTAGCTATTCTTATAGCTCTTATACCTAGGTATTAAGGGACTTTATAACTTAGAGGAGCTTAGAGGAGTAGTTAGCTAGTAGTAGGGTACCTATCCTCTACCCTAGCTACTCTCATAGCTCTATCTAAGGTCTAGGACTACCTAGTAGTTATCTAGATAGCTATAGCTAAGTTCCCTTATAAGGGTTATTCCTTCCTTCGCAGGGTTATATTAAATATATTATTATTTAGGCTTATTTTTATTACCTTGAATTCACCCTCTAATTATTATATTTTCTACTTAGTATCATATTTTTAGTACTTTTATAGGGCTAATAAAGATATTCTCTCTCTACGGGTAAAGGAGGTTATTATTATAATGCAAGGGGTTATTAGTAGTTATCTAGTAGTTACCTAATACCTCCTTATATATAATAGGGTTAAATAAAGTTAGATAATATAATAATCTAGGGATTATCTTCCTTTTAGCTATATAAAAAGCTAAGTTTAGTATTAAGTTAAAAATATATAAATATTATTTAGAAATTTTACCCTGCTAAAATCTCTTCTTCTTACTTCTTTAGATTTATAACTAATACTATTACTAATAACTTATTATTAGCCTCTTGCTCCCCTACTAATAACTTTATCTTAATTACTATATAATAAATCTAGTATTATATCTTCTGCTACTACTAATACTACTACCTTCCCTACTAGTATACTAGATACCTCCTATATCCCTATAATAAGTAAGCTCTAGGTATGCTCCTGCTACTACTACTTCTTAGTATAAGTAAAGTAGGAGCTACCTAAAGATAATATCCCTAAGATTAAGCTCTTTATAAGCTTAATTATATATTTTAAGAGTAATAGTAAGCACCTAGTCCTTAGCTAGTATTTATCTAGAATTTTATTAGCTTTAGCTTCTAAATTTATTATTAATTTATATACTTTTAGATATTTCTATTAAATATAAGTATTATATTAAAATAAGTAATAGAAAAGCTTATATTAATATAAGTTCTACTTATTATTTTCTAGTTCTTAGCTACTAACTCTCTATAGCTTACTTATTATATAATAGGTATTACTAATAAGCGTAAGCACCTAATAAATAAGGGTAGTTCTAAGCCTAATATTTAGGCCTAGTATATTAAGAATAAGGTAGGTTATCTAATACCTCTCTAGTGCTTTATTACTAGTTTCTAATTATATTTAGGAGGAGATCCTTATTATTTAGCTTATAGTTATAAAAGCTCTCTAAGCTAAGAAGAATAATACTAATATTATACCTAAGAAGTAGAAAGCTAAGGAGGCGGAGATCTCTATAGAGATAGAGGAGTACTAGATAGCTACTTTAGAGGAGGTTACTACTTACTAGTAGTACCTCTCTAAGGAGGTAGAGAAGTAGATTAAGTTATTATATAAATAGTATAAAGAGCTCTACTACTATTATATAGAAATAGAGTAGTTTACTAAAAGGTAAATAGAGGTATAGGAGTTATAAGCTATATATACCTAGGAGTTACTTAACTCTTATAATAAAGTTATAAATTTATATAATCCTTACTAGTATCTAACTAGTACTTATCTTATTAATATTTCTAATATATTTTAGAACTATAAGGCTATTACTTCTAAGTCTAATAGTAAAGATAATAGCTCTAGGGAAATAAGTGCTAGTACCTAGTAGATTTAAAAGTTTTAGGAGCACCCCTAGTAAGCTACTAATAACCTCTAGGTAGTATTTAGTTGCTTTTAGGTATTTTTCTAGTCTCTTTCTACCTTATTAGGGGCTTTTAGGCTAGTAAGTTAAGATACCTAGCTAGTATACTCTATTTCTACCTAATTACTAGTCCCTTATTAAATTACTTATTAAATTATATAGGGATTATAATATTTTTGCTTATAATTAGGCTTTATAGTTATTTTGTAAATCTATAGATATATTATATTGCAGCTCCTATAAGTTATCTAGTTTGCTATAGCCCTTCTATTTAATAAGGTGCTAATAGTTTTATCTAGGGCCCTTATAGGTAATAATATAGTTTACTATATAGATATTATTATTATTATTAATTAGGATATCTCATAGTAAGATAGCTAAGCTAAAAAAAGGCTCTAATTATATAGGTATGGAAACATTATGAATTTAGTAATTTTTATTAATCTATAGCTTATATACTTATCCCCTATTAATTACCTATTAGATCTTGAATAAGCCTAGATATTTATTAGAAAGTTTATGAGAAGGCTGCCTCTGCCTAACATTTTTAGTTAAAAGTAATATAAGGTCTCCTATAGCAAAAGTAATAGGGGTCCTCCTCTGATTATAGAACTTGCTATATATTTTATTATATTTATAAAGCAAGTTAGTAATAGCTAACCTCTAGGTGAGTAGACCCTGAACTCTCTTATATACTGCTAGGACTACTAAGACCTTTAGCTAGGGTTTAATATTATTAGGTCTATAGGGAGAATATCCTATTAGTAGCTCAGCGGGTGATATCTTAGTAGACTTATAGTAAGAGTTATTATAAATAAATTAAGCTAGGTTAAGCTATATTACCTAATTATCCTAGTTAATATTATAGAAAGCTTATAAAAAGTGCTTAATGCTCTAATTTTAGTATTCTATTTAGCTATTAGTCTAGGGGTAAAAGGTAGTACTAATCTTCCTCTTAATAACTAGCAGGTAGTATACTTTAGATTAGAAATTACTAGTAAATAGTAATCCTTAATTAGATATAATGGCTTCTTCGAGCCTGAATATAAGGAAGATATATTTAATAAGTAGTATAGCTAACCTATTAGTTATAAGTAATTCCCTAGTAGGGATACATAGGGAGTATTTCATAAATCAGTTAATAACAATAAGAATACTATTATAAGGTTTATTTCCTATTATAAGTAATAGGAGTAATTTAGTAATAAAGTTAATAAATATTTATTAAAAGGGCTAGGTAGGTACTAGTAGGGGCATACGTTTACTATATAGGAGGTAGTATCTTAGTTTTATATACTAATATATTATATATATCTTAATATATTCCTTTATATCGT
>JAOQIF010001004.1:0-31145 GCA_026260285.1 Colletotrichum sansevieriae
TAAGAAGCTAATAGAGGTTTGCTAAAGAATAGCTAAGACCTAGTAATATATAACTAAGGTATAAGCTAAGAATGCAAATACTAGAAGAAAAATATAATTATATTATATTAGAGATATTATAAGACTCTTAATAAAGAACTTCAATTTTATAAAGAGTTAGCAAAAGCTCGCCCTAAGATTTATTCCTATACTAGTTATAGAAGTTATAAGCTCTAACGCCTATAGAGTATAACTCCTAGAGAAATATAGCAGAGCGTATAATATCTTCTCTATTACTCTACTTAAGCTATAATATAGCTAAAAGCTTGCTAAGGGGTAGCTCCTGGACCTTAAAGAAAACCCTAAGGAATAGGAAGTTAAGGATATTATATTATAGAGAGAAGTGCTAATAAGCCCCCTATATTTAGTTAAATAGAAAGGCTAGTTAGTAGAATATAATACCTAGGAGCTTAAAGAATACTTAGCGAACGCTTTGCAAATCCTCGCTAGATTTAAGAAATAGCAGCATAAGTTGCATTATAAGTAGGATAACGAGTAATATAGATTAATAAGAAAAGTTAATTAACTATAAGACGGCTGAAACGCTAAAGAGAAGACCCCCCCTATAAAAGCAATATAAACCCTATAGGTATCTAACCTTATATTACTATAGAAGTCTACTATACTCTTACCGAAGTTCTACTAGCACTACTACTTATTATTATTATTATTACCCTCGTTATTATTATTATTATCCTCGCTCTCCTCCTTAGAGCTATTACTAGTAGTACTACTATTACTACCCTAACTATCGCTCTCTATAGTATTATTAGAGTTGCTATCCTCTATAGCTAAGGGCTCATCCTCCTTGCTACTATAAACCTAGTATTACTAAGCTATTACTAAGGCGTTACTAACTTTCTTCTAAGAATTTAGTCAAGGCGTAGGACTATTACTAATAACTTTGAAGATAGTAATAAGAGCTTAGTAATAAGTATTATAAAGTATATAGGAACCTTAGACCTTTGAAGGCTCTTATAAAGGAAGTATAGATATATAGGTATAGCTCTTTAAATGCTGCGTTATTAGGATATTAGTAAGCTTATTAAGAAAGGTAGCCTACTTAAAGATATAAGTCTTATTATATAAATAAGTAGGGAGAGTATTATTAAGCTATACTATAATCTCCTTAACTAAAACCTTATCCTTAGCCTAGCGAGCCGCCTATAAATATATATTAGACTAATAAAAAGGTAAGACTAACTATAAGGTGAAACCTACCTTAAGCGAAACCTATAGATATACCTAGGTATATAAAGCTATACTCTCCTCGATATCTATAGCGAGGAGTTAGTTCTTATAGTTCTTAGAACTAGGCTTAAGACTAGCGGGGTTTACTAACTAGTTATAGAGGTATTAGAGAAGCTCCTGCCCCTGCTCTATAGCTATAAAGATATAGAAGATCTCACGCTACTAATACTAGCTAGTAGTAATCGTATAGATATAACGCTTAACCTAGTTCTAATAGAAACGAGTAATACTAATAAGATAAGTAGGAATCTAGAAATAGGAAAAGTTAGCTTATACCTCCCCTGAACGATTGCTAAACTTACCCTATAGTACTTAATACTACGAACCTAGCATAACTTATATATATAATCACTATTATATTAATAGGTATAGATAACCTAGGCATTCTTACGGAGCTATAGCCCGTAGCTAACGCAGGGTTCGCTACTACCCGCCTAATTATGCTAATAGTTACTATTACTAAGTTTAGCCTTAGTAGGGCTATACTTAGCGAGGAGTTAGCTAATAAGGCTCTTAGCGCTTATAATATTTAAGGAAGTATTAAAAGATAGAAAGGGTCTATAAAGGCTCAATAAAGGGCTTAGATAATATAAAAGTAGTTATTAAATAATATAGTATAATAAGGAGGGAAAAGAACTAACCCTAGGGCAGGAAAAAGCTATTATTTTATAAATAGCTAAAGAGACCTCGCTAAACTATTATAAAGGCAGATGCGACTTCAGATAGTAAAGAATAGTAGTTACTTACTATAGCAAGTGCTACCTACTAGGAGATAGACGTAGTAAATTAGTAGTAATAGTTACTATTCGACCTACTTAATAGCCTTATAATACGCCCGTTTAGAAGGGAGAGAATAGGATAAAAAACGAAGTTATTATAAGCGTATAGTATAAGAAGGTGCTCGCTAGATAAAGGGCGAATAGCAGGAGAACTAAAATAAAGCTATTATAAGGATAACTACCCTCTTTTAAAAGGAAATAATAGGATAAAAAACGAAGTTATTATAAGGGTATAGTATAAGAAAGTGCTTGCTAGATAAAGGGCGAATAGCGGGAGAATAAAAACGAAGTTATTATAAGGATAACTACCCTCTTTTAAAAGGAAATAATAAGATCCCTTTAGAATAGCCCGGATAGAGAGTATAAAAGGGCCTAAAAGGAGAGGAATTATAAGGAATAGGACTATAAGCCTAGCTATTATATCTATAACTCCAAGGGCCCTACTATCTCTTAGTAAATATTCAGCAAATAGTCACCACGCTAGATAATAATAGTAATAAGTAAGGGATTAGGACCTACCCCGGATAGCTAAGAAGAATAATAATAGAGGGCTAACCTATAACACCTGATCTTATAGTAGGGACTACTATAATTAGAAGGGGGATAATTATAAGGGACTAGATACCTAGACTAGAGAAACCGGAGATATTTTAGCTAATATAGGCTAAAGGGATAGAGAGGCCTATAGGTCTAGGGTATAGAACCCTTATAGCGAAGACCTAGCGAATACTTACTAAAGGCTAGAAATAAAGGATCTTAGAGGAAGTAAGCAAAAGTAGCGTAATAATACTAATCCTACCCTTTAGGTGCTTCTGCTATTAGTTTGACCTGACCGCGGCTCTTAGCCCCTCGATACCTTTACAAATATACCTCGCTTAATAATATTATAATAAGCTATAATATCGCTAGGCTTCTTAGCCTTAGCTATAGTAGATATATACTTTAGGCAAGGGACCTTGCGAAGAGGTCCCTAGGTCTTATCCTAGGGGATACTACTAAAGATAAGCTAGTATAAGTAGGAACCCTAGTAGAATATTAGAAGAATACTAAACGAGTAGAAGATAATATACTATAAGGGGCTCCTAGGTAATAGGATATATAGGAAGGGGGTAGTTAAGGTACTTATATAGCTCCTAGCTAGCTAGGGCGTAGAGGGGATTATCTATAAGATCGAAGTTATTAGGAGTAGTCTCCTTATAATTAGAGAGGCTAGTAGAGGTAGAGCAGTTAGAGGGCAGGCCCTTAATAGGAGGAGGAGACTCTATCTCCTTATTAGAGTTAGGGAGGGGCTATATAGGGTTAATTATAGTAAAACTATAGGGAAAGAGCGGGTAGTAACTTATAGGGGGTGCTATTATAGAAGCGAGGGAAATTAGATTAATTAGATCTGCGCGAGTTAGCAATTAATAGGGGTTTAGATATAATAAACTTATATTAATATAGACCGAGAGCATGCTAAAAATGCTACTAAAACAATAAGTTATTAGCTAAAATAATATTATAATTAATTAGTTAACTTATACTAGTATAAGTTAAAAGGAGGAGGAAAAAAAAAGAGGAAGCAAACTAGGGGTATAAAAAATTATATTATTATAATTATTTACTTGTAGAGCGTAGAGTAGCTAGTAGCCTAGATTAATATCGCTCTAGACTAGCCCTTAGCCCGTGCCTAAACCTATAACTCACGTGAGGGCTAGGAGGAAAAGGGGGGGGGGGGGGGGTATATATTACGGGCTATGCTACTACTAGCGTCTAGGTAGTGCTATAAACCCTAAGAATTCTGCTCTTAATAACTGCTCTCGCTTAATATTCGCCCTATATCCGCTTTTCTATTACACGGGGAACTTCTTAGAAAACTTCCCTTCCTTAGCTTATATTACTATAATTGAGGCACCCCTAAGTTAAACAAACCCCGGGCTAGCCCCTCATACTACCTTTTTTAATAAGCTTATTAACATCCTAATAATATAGCTCTTAAAAAGCAATACCTATATATCTATACTTTCCTCATAGGAGCTTTTAAAGATTTAGGGTTCCTATATTCTTTATAATACTTATTACTAAGCTCCTATTACTATCTTTAAGATTATTAGTAATAGCTCCGCGCCTTAACCTAATTCTTATAAAAAGGTTAATAAAAACTTAGTAATAGCTTATCAGTACTAGGTTAATAGCAACGAGGAGGATAAGTCCTTAGGTATAGAGGATAGTAACTCTAATAATACTATAGAGAGTAATAATTAGAGTAGTAATAGTAGTACTACTAGTAATAGCTCAGAGGGAGGGAGCGAGGATAGTAATAATAAGGAAGAAGGTGATAGTAATAATAGTAATAAGGATAAGTAGTAGTACTAGCGGAACTTCGGCGAATATATAGTAGACTTCTATAGGGGTATAAGGTTAGATACCTTTAGGTTTTGCATTGCTTTTATAGAGGGGGAGTTCTTCTCTTAGTATTCTAGCTATTCTTATAGTTAATTAACTTTTCTCATTGCTCTATACTACTTATTATCCTACTTATAATATAACTTATACCACTATTTCTTAAATCTAACGAGGATTTGCAAAGCATTCGCTAGGTATTCTTCAATCTTCTAAGTATTATACTTTACTAGCTAGCCCTTCTACTTAACTAAATATAAGGGGCTTATTAGCGCTTCCCTCTATAATATAATATCCTTAACTTCCTACTCTTCAGGGTCTTTATTAAGGTCTAGGAGCTACCCCTTAGCAAGCTTTTAGCTATATTATAGCTTAAGTAAAGCAATAGAGAAGATATTATATACTCTGCTATGCTTCTCTAGAAGTTATACTCTATAGGTATTAGAGCTTATAACTTCTATAATTAATATAGGAATAAATTATAGAGCAAGCTTTTGCTAACCTTTTATAAAATAAAGGTTCTTTATTAAGAGTCTTATAATATCTCTAATATTATATAATTATGCTTTCCTTTTAGTATTTATATTCTTAGCTTATACCTCTATTATATATTACTAGTTCTTAGCTATCCTTTAGCAAACCTCTATTAGCTTCTTAAGTCTTTTATTAACCCCTTAGGTCCTTATCTTAACGTTTAGTAAGTAGTAGTTAATTATTTAAGGGTAGTATCCTATAAGGGCCTCAAATAGGGATATACTAATAATAAGATATTTGCTATTATTATATAAAAGTTTAGCTTTAACTAATTATATTACCTATTAGTTATACGAGCCTTTGCTAAACTTTATAAGATATATAGTTAAGGTTTGATATATTCTTTTAGTCTAGCTATCTATCTATAGATACTATGCTATAGAGATATGCCCTTTTATATCTTAGGCCTTAGTCTAGTCTCACTAGAACTAACTAGTAATTAGTTTATTTTAATTACTAATAATATCCTTAGGCGTGCTATATTAGCACTTAATCTCTTAATATAAGATTCTTGATAAACCTATAGCATCTAGTTGCTTAGTTATTACTAAGAATTATATTACTTTAGTTATCTAGTATATAACTACTAGAATTGCGTTATAAATAACTCTATTATCTTAGCAACTTTCTAATAAGCTAGTTAAGAAGTCTAAGGAAATCTATTAGAATAGGTATACTAGTAGTTCTAGTATTTATAGCAGCCTATATAGCTTATGCTATAGTATATATACCCCTTAGCAGCGCAGGCACTTAGCGATATATTACTATACGTCCTCTATTAAATATAGCTAATAAAGCTTTTATAAGATTAGTTTAGCTATCTGATTTACCCCTATATACCGTAATCTAAGTATATTATAGTAGTTCTTTAGGATTTTATAGCTAAGGGATCCCTCTTCTAGGATAATATGCCTTCTTTTAAATTAAAGGATATTATTCTTATTAACTTAGTATCCTTAGTATCCCCTAGTATCTTAGCAAACCTTAGCTATGAGGTCTCTATAGAAGTAGTCTTTAGCCTATAGTCCTCTAACTATCTATTTAAGATCTACGCCTAGTTATAGTATATTAGCTATTTTATCCTAAATAAGCTCCCTTATTATAGCACGTAGGATATACTATTCTAGTATAGTAACCCTAGCTCCCCCTGAGTCCTCTAGCATATTGCTATTCTCTTATAGAGCAGTTAGTATAGCACCTATATATGCTTTTAAGTAGGTAATAGCGCTAATATATATACTTATATATAGTAGCTTATTAATACCCTTCGTGGGGTAGTACTAACTTAAGGGTGAGGATCCCTTAACCTCAGAGCTAGCCCTCTAGTAAGGTTCTTATATACTTCGCTAGATAGCTTAGATATAAGTTTTAGTAATAGCTATAGTTACTTTAAGCTTAGCAATATATTAGTTATCTACTACTAAAAGCTAGCTAATAAGCCTAAGCTTCTTTCTAAGGGTAGGAAGTATATTATCCACCTTAGTATCCTCTATAATATAATTAGGGTATTATAATAGTCTATCTACTAGATTAGTAACCCCTAACCTATACTAGATTTCAAAGTTAAATGCTAATAGGTAGTAAACCTATTACGCAAGCCTTCTATAAATATCCTATGCAGGTATAGCAAGCACTCCCTTTAGTACTATATAGTCTATAAGCACTAGGAATTTCTCAGGGAGTCCTTATAAGTACTACGCCTAGTAATCTAGGCTTTTTATAATAATAAGAGTTCTTATTACCCTATAGCCTAGCGCTTTTCTATATCTAAGAGCTTCCTTAACTAGAAGGCTACTAGGTGCTAGACTATACTATACTTCTATAAGAGCATACTAGATACTACCTAAGTAGTTATATTAGACTTAACCCTAGTTTCTAGCGCTAGGTTATAATATCTTAGTATTAGGGCTTTAGTAAATACTCTCTAAAGTATCTTAAATATAGTCTATATCTCCCCTATCTAGATAAAAGCTCCTAACTTTATACTATTTTAGCTTCCCTTAAGTATGCTATTTATAGGGGCTGCGATATAGGAGTATATTATAATAAATTTATAGTAAAAGTTATAGAAGCTAAGGAATACTTAGATATCTCTAAAGGACTTTAGCACTAGCTATTTAGCAACTACTTAGACTCTATCTAGGCCTATCTTAATACTATCTTAGGTAATATAGAACCCTAGAAAATCTACTTCTATCTAATAGAAGTTATACTTCTTTAGTTTTATAAATAGCTTAGTAGCCCTTAGGTAGCATAGGATAGCATAGAGGTCCTTAGTATACTATTCCCTTATATCTAAGTAGATTAGAATATTATCTAGGTATATAATATAATAAGTATCTAAAAGGTTAGCAAGTATTTAGTAAATATACGCCTAGAAAGTTGCTAGAGCATTTATAAGCCTAAATAGCATTATAGTATACTTAAAATAACTATATCGTATTTTAAATGCTATTTTCTACCTATCTGCTTTATTAATTGCAATTTAGTAATATGCATCGCTTAAGTTAATCTTAGAAATAAATCTTGCTCTAGCGAGTCTATCTAGAAGTTTGCTAATTAGTAGCAGAGGGTATTAGTCTTTTATTATAATTTTATTTAGTCCTCTATAGTCTATATATAGTTATAGGCTTTTATTCTTCTTAGGTATGAATAGCACTAGTGCTCCTATAGAGCTACTTAAGCAGCATATATAACCTACTGCCCCTATATCCTAAATATACTTAATAAGCGCTTATAATTGCTCTATTAATATAGGGTATATAGGTCTATATAGGGGTTCCTTACTAGGCTTTAGTTTAATATAGTATACTACTCCCTTTAGCCTTAGAACTTCCTTTATATTTTCTATATTAAAATATTAATAAAGTCTTAAAGTTCTCTAGGAACTTTCTTCTCCTATTTATTATCTAGTAAGTATTTGCCTAAGGTCTCTATATCCTTCTTATTAGGGGCTAAAACGCTTATTAAGTATATAATATAGGATTATTAGCTATTCTCTATAATTTCTTAGGCAATTGCCTCTAGCTTAGCAAGTAAGAGGTATTTATATAACTAGGTATATATATAGGTATCTATATAGATACCTTCCTATCTTATTAATTTATTAGATAAAAGGATATCCCCTGCTCCTTTAGGGCGAGAGCTTATAACAAAGGCTTAGCAAATCTTCTCTAAGTAACCCTAATTATTTATAAAGAAGAATATAAGCTAGTAGACCTTTCCTATAGGCATAGGCCTTCCTTAGAAATCCACTAGTTTAGGGGCTATAATACTAGTAGCCTCCTTTAGTTAAAGTTTCTTAATAAGATCTTCTTATATAATATCTATTACTATATAGGTATATATATTAACCTCTAGTTTAACTTCGCTAGATACTTAGAGCGCTAATAGCTATCCCTTAATAGTCTATCCTACTAGAACTAAGGTGATTTCTAGCATAATGCCCCTTAGGGTTGCTTCTATACCTACTTGTTTCCTAAGTCTTTAGTATTAGTTACACGAGGTACTATAATTATACCTAAGCCGCCCTATCTTAGATTTAGGTTCTAGTTGCTACCTATTAGCTATATATAGTTTTTAGTATAGTTAAGGGAGATATAGCTATACTTCTTATAGTTATAGCATTAGGGTCCCTAGGAGTTAGAAGGCATACTACTAGAGCTAGGTATTATATATGTCACACGCCTTTTGGTGATATAGTCGGCCATCACGTAGTATTCCACGTGACCACGGTTAGGCTTAACGCCTATCCTTTAAGTAGGAGACTTCTAGCAGATAAGCTTAGAAGGCTTAGCTATTATAGAATATATCACGATATACCTATAATTACCTATTGCACTATTTATTATTATTTATGCTTATATTGCTCTTTTCCTTATTTTACTCGCAGTCTTAGCGACCCCTATTATAGCCCTAGGCTAGTAAGAAGACTATAATATCTAGTAGTATAACCTATTCTTTTTTCCTTATCTAAGACCTCCCTTATACTATAAAGACTTATAACGAGGTAGAGGACTCGGACTCGACTTCAAAACCCCCTCCTAAAAGTATTTATATACTAAAAGGAAGGAAGTTAAAGAAGTTAAAGAGATAGAGGTCTTAACTATCGACTTATATAGCTAACTATTCGAGTTTAATATTAAATTAGTATAATAATCCCTCTCTTATAGAGGAATATCACGATATAAGAGATATAGCTAGAATTAGATATTATAACGAGGCTCGTAAGCTCTATAGTTTCTAATAGGCTTATAAGGACTATAACTTTACCCTTAGCCTTAGTAAATAATTTTATAACTAGATAGCAAACCTTGCCTCTCTTAAATAGGATAATAACTATATACCCTATATAGATATCGTTAATATAGGCTAGAAGGTAAAAGCTAATCTATACTATTACTAGATACTCGAGCCTAATAACTATATAACTATATTAATTAGTATTATTAGTATAATCGCAGCTATAAGGGATACTCTAGCAATAGTAGCACTTTTTATACCCCTATCTAGAGAAGAAAGCCTTTATAGAGCTAGCGAGAGAATCACCCTTCTGCCCCTAAGAGATAAAAGAGTTATAACTCCTATCTAGTCTAGCTAGTTAGATATTAAACCCCTAGGACCTCCTATTAAAATAAGAGCTATAATAAATAATATTTATAATAAGAGTAGAAAAAACCCCGAACTATAAGTTATAGCACTAGAAGATACTATTAAGGGACTATTAGAGCGAAAAATCTATAGAATACTATAAATTCTTTATAATACTACTATAGGTCTACTAAAGTAAGATATATTAGTAAGGAGGACCTAGCTGCTATAGTAGAATTTAGCACTACTACTAATATTTTCACTATTATCCTAGGGGCCCTACCTAGAGCTGCTAGCCTAGGGTCTCGAGGCTTTACTCCTTTAAGTATTTAGCTAGCTCGAGGCTAATACTAGGGCGCTATAGCCTATAGGAACTCAATAGGAAGGTAGATTTACTTAATAATATAGTATTTTTTAGCTAGATACTAATAAGAAGTATAGCATAGAGCCTATCTTTTATAACTAGGATATTTTATATTATAAGGAGATAGATCTATAGATCTCTAGCCTAGATACTAAAACTAATAGCCTAGCTATAGCTATAGAGATTATATAGAATTAGAGCTCTCTATTATAAGGGAAAGTACTTAGCTAGTAGGAATACTAACTTAGGCTAATTAAACGATAGAACTACTTCTATATAGGATATTATACCCTATATAATACTATTAGGAGATATTTTATATTAACCTAATAAGAGTCTATCTAATAGATCGCTATATATAGGTTTACTATAGAAGACCTTAAGGGAGATAGAGATATTTATAACTTTATTTTAAAATTATTTTAAATATAATAGAGCGTAGATAGGACTAATATTTATAATTAGCTAGCTATTAACGATCTTCTATAATATAATCAACCTAGAGCTTTAGCGATTCCTAGATAAACTAACTACTAGTAATACTCTCGAGGATTACCTTAAGATAACTAAGAAAAAACGCAAGGTAGTTTAGCGCAAACTCTAGGCGCTAATTAGCGTTAGCTATATATTAGAAGAGTCTGATAATATAATATAGACTAATAATAAGGGATAACGGACTAACTAAGACTTCTAATAGGATAATTATAATAATCTGCAACCCTAATAACGTTATTAACTTTAGCAACGCTTCTAGCACTCTAATAACTATTAAAACTAGAAAGATCGCTACCTATAGAACTAGCTATAGAGAAACCCGGGTTTTCGATATTATATAAAATATAATAGACTAGGCTAGACGGACTTAAACGCCTATTATATATAGGAGGATTATAATAACGACTATAATATCGACGACCTCGTTAATAGCAGCTATATCCTGCTAGATATATAGGAAGTCCCCCACGATTTAGCTGCCCTATTAGAGCAACCTCGCAAAGAGGAAATAGCAGGCTAGACGATAGACGTTATAGTTATAGCGAGAAGCCTGCTAGCGATCTCCCTAACTGCTTTAGTTATAGACTCTGCTATATATTATATTAATAATATAATAAATTTCGTAAGTCTCGTTGCAATTCCCCTAGCAAATAATACATAGGTATTACTTAAGAAAAACTAAATTATTAATACCTAGGTAAAACTAGTGAAACGAATAATACTAGCTAAATAGATATATCTCCGCCTTAATTTGAAAAGCGATAATATAGCTAGCCTAGAGGAAGTCTATATCGATATAAGCGCTTTAATAACTCTAGTTAATAGGAATTAGATGCTATGCTTTATATAGAATCCTACGTTTTAAATAATAGAACTATAGAGGATAAATATAATAGACTTAACCTTTTAGGTAATAGAGCAGGTTATATTCAACTTCTATATCCTAGGCACCGTTAGCAACGTGGAGATCAATAGCTATATTATCATTATAGCTAGAGTTATAAATACCCTCGGAGCGAATCTTCTATTAGGAATACCGTTCTATAAAGATTATAGGCTAGTTATAGACTTTAATAAGGATATAGTTAAGTTCCGCTTAGTATATGGAATATAGTATCTAGTCTAGTTCAGGAGATAGCACCTAGTAACTAGACGAGTTAAAAACGCCTATACTATAGTTATTCCCCTATAGAGTAACGTATTCGTTATAACTAGCTTTATTAACCTCCCTAAGTTAAGCTAGTAAGGCTCTAATACTTAGTAGTTTTAATCTAGTTATATAGGCGTAGTTAATATAACGGTTATAGGAGATAAACCTAAGCTCGTTCTTATGCGAAATATAATAGATAGGCTAATAATAATCCTAAGAGGATAGCAGCTAGGCTATATTATTCTAATAGAAGCAGAGGAGACTATTAACCTCGTTAACTACGCAGATATTATCACCCTTATAGGAGGAGAATCAAACTCGCGCTAGTTCTCGCAATATAAATTCAATAGGGCTATAAGTAATATAGCAGCTAGTGCGTAGTTTATAACCCTGCTTACTAAATCTAGCCTAGGACTGCCTCATTAAGCGGATAATATTCTATCTTATAGAATATCTAAGCTAAAAGATATCCTAGTTATATATAGTAAAGATAGAGTCGAGATCTGCAATTAGGACGCGGTTTTTACTAGTAGACTTAAAGAAATCCTCGATAACTGAGACGTTTATTATAATAAGGGGATCGTACCTATACTAGATAACTAATATATATATATATTAAGCTCGTTAAAGGGTAGCAAAACTAGAAGGCTATAGTGAAGCCTTACCCCCTTAGTACTAAAGACCTCGAAGTCGTTAAGAATATCTATAGTAAGATATATACTAAGTAAGATAGTATAGGGTAACGGGCTAATCCTAGTTATCTATCTGCTCTTTGTCGTATAGCGAGTAGTTAATAATATAAAAAAAGGCAGGGTTATTATTAACCTTTGCCCTCTTAACCGAATCACTATCCTAGATATATACCCGCTTCCCGACTAAGATAATATAATAGATACCCTTAGAGGGAAGAAACATATAATAATATTTAATACTACTAGGTTCTTCTACTAACTACTAATCTACTCGAGATATTATAATAGGATAGTAGTAATAAGTCCCTATAGTATTAAGGTTTCTAACGTCGTCCTTATAGGATTTAAGAACTCGCTAGCCTATACCTAGCGTTTTATAAACCGCCTCCTATATAACTACTAGCACTTTGCTCAAGTATATATCAATAATATTATTATTTTCAGTAATAATAACGAGGACTATCTCTAATATATTAATATTATTCTTAAGCTCTTTAAGAATAACCGCTTTTATATTAGACCTAAGAAGTCCTTTACAGGGTTTCCTAAAGTAAGACTCCTTAGCTATACTATAAATATTAATAGTATTAAACGAATAGAGGATAGGATCGTAGCCTTTAAGAACCTCCGCTTCCTAAAAACTCTCTATAATATCAAGAGATACCTCGGAATAGCTAGATAGCTATAATATAATATATCCTAGTATAATATTATTATAACGCTACTATAGGATAGAAAGACCTATCTTATTATAAAACTCTATAATAAAAATATACTTCCTAACGGTCTATTAAAAGTAGTTCGAATAAAGAGGGTCTAAAAGGTATTATTCGAGCTAATACTAAGCGAGCAAGAGGTATAGAATGCCCTCTAGGAGAATCTCTATAACTAGGTTATAAGATACTACTATAACCTAAATAAGCCTATATTTCTTAAGGTTAATGCTTATAAAGGTAGCTTTAGGCTTATAGTATTCTAACTAGGCATCCTATAGAATAATACTAATATACCTAGTAAAGATATTATATAAATCTATATCTAACTAGTGCTTTTTCTATCTAAGGTTATATTACCCTTAGAAAAGCGATACTTCGCTATAGAAGCGGAGGTAGTAGTAGTAGTATAGGCTATAAAGAAGCTCTATAAGCTTATATAATTAAATAAGCACCTTATATAAATTCTTATAGATCACGTAGCTATAAAGGGAATTCTTATATATACCTCGCTATAAACTATAGACCTTAATAAGGCTAACCTGCAGCTTATAAGCACTACGAACTACTTATTGCAATTTAACCTTAATATTACCTATATACTAGGGAAGCTTAACGTCGTCCCTGATGCCCTCTCGCGCCTGCTATTGCTTATAGCCTCAGGACGAGCTAATAGGTTTGAGGATAGCAACGTTCTCATAGAAATAACCTATAGCGACGATAATAACGACGATATAGGATTTATAAGTATAGTTAACTAGTTAGCTAAGAAGTTATAAGCCTATAGAGCAATAGGGGAGATAACTATAAGCATTTCAGAGGATTTTATCGCTAAGATTATAGATAATTATACTAACGATATGAGGTATAGCAAAATTCTTAAATAACTCCGATCCTAGCAGAAGGAATTAGGTAAGTAGTAGTTACTATTTAATGCTACTACTAAGGAAAATAGCGCTAGAGCTGCTAGAAGAGCCCTAAAATACTATCGAATAACTCCTTAGAGTCTATTGCTAGAAGGGCTTATCCTTTATATAGCTATAGATAGCACCTAGAGACTCTATATTCCGTATAAGTTAGTACCTGCGATTCTCTACCTTAGTTATAACGAAAAATACTACTTTAGCGCGGACTATATAATAGTAGAAATATTAACTTTTTAGTTTTATAATAAGAAGTTGCTTATATAACGATATATCGCTTATTATAACTAGTATAAAGAGAACTAAATTAACTACTAAAGGCTACTAGGATAGCTATAACCTATCCCTATTGTGGATATCCCTTATAATACTATTACTATAGACTTCGTTACTAATATGCTTAAGGTGCTATCCTATAGAAGTCCCTATATCCTACTAGGTTTCCCGGAGTTAGATATATTAGTAATAGTAATATATAAATTCTTAAAAAAGATAATCCTTCTTATAGGATATTCGACTTATAGAGCAAAAGAATAAGTAATAGTCCTACTCTATGTATTTTTCCTCTTAGACTAGGGAATTCCACGTTATATTATTAGTAACCGGGATCCTAAGTTTATCTCTATAGTATAGTATATAATATTTAACGCCCTTAATATTAGGCTCCTCTTCTTAATAGCATACTACCCCTAGACGGATAGGTAGAGCAAAAGAATAAACTAGACTGCTGAGATCGCGATATAGTTCTATATATCTAAATCCCCTAATATCCTATAGACCGATATATTACCTGCCCTATAATATAATCTTAATAACTCCCTATCTACTATAATTAGATAATTACTAAATGAGGTTATGCTCGGATTTAAGCTATAAAGTATCCTTAATATAGTCGTGCAAATAAGCGCCCCGACTAAGAGCCTTATTATCCTTAGGGAGATATATTAGAAGGAAGCACTACTACTTATTAATATAGCGAACGCCTCGCATAAGGAGAGATATAATAACTACTATACTAATATAACTTTTAATAAAGGGGATAAAGTCTAGATATAACTTAGTAAAGGATTCTACCTACTAGGATAATATAATAATAAATAGACCTCTAGATAGATAGGACCCTTCTGAATTAAGTATATCGTTAGTCCTCTCGCCTATAAGGTGGATATTCCTAAGTATTAGCAGGTTTACCTAATCCTCTCTATAGCCTAGTTATATAAGCTAGCCTAGGGAGAAGACCTATTTAACTATAAGACTCTACTACTAAAGCCTATTAGGGTTAATAGTAATAAGGAGTAGGAACTTAACTATATCGTTAAATAAAAAGTCTTATAGAGGGGTTATAAACCTACTATTAAATACCTTATCTAATAGAAAGGCTTTATAGCAAAAGATAATACCTAGGAATAAAGAGACTCCCTATTACCTAATATAAACGATCTTATTAATAAGTATAACGCTAAATTCCCCCTTAACTAGGATACTAAAAGAGCTATAAGAAGGCGCATACCTCGTATATAACTAAATAGTTTTCTTATCCTTTTAATAGGATAAATATATATACCCTGAATTAATATTAGGATTACAAATTTTCCCTTTATTATTACTATTTTTTGCTATTAACTACTCTTCCCTCGATCTCTCTATCTTATATTAAAATAAATAAGAAGGAGCAGAGGGTACTAACTTTTATATACCTTCCTTACTAACTCCTATTATAAAAAATTTTTTTTTTTCCTCTCCTTCTATACTTTCTTTCTATTTACTATACCTACCTATTTTTATTTAGATATATTTATACTTTTTATTTATTTATTTCTCTCTTATATACTAATTATTACCCGATAGACCTCTTATAATAAGTAATAATATTATCCTAACCTGCTAAATATAGCCTCCCGAACGCTAGCCTAACTAATACTACTATAATAATAGCTTCTAAAGGCAAGGAAGTTATTAATAACTATAAGGTCCTATCCTCTTACCTATCTAATAATAATAGTAGCTAAGATAAGGGTGCTAACCCCTAGAATAACGAGGTGCTTAACCCCGTCTCCCCGCGCTAAGGTAGCGATAACTAAGGTAGCGATAACTAAGTCAGCGACTATAGTATTAAACTCAGCACTCTAGTTAAGACTCGCAAGTCCGCTGCTGAGAAGAAGAAGTCCCGCAAGGACCGCAAGAAGGGCAAATAGGCGTCGATAACAACGCCTATAGCAAGCTTCTCCCCAGTCGCACCTAGGTCCTCGCTATATACTTTTGCAACGCCCACGGTTATGCTAATAGAATTATCGCTAATAACCTTATTATAATAAACCGTGTCAACCTCCTTTCTATCGCCCCGCTCGTTAATATTAGCAATATTACTACTATAGACCTATTAGCCTGCAAGAATGCTAAAAACGCTAAGGACCTCGCTAATAAAGCTAAGGGTAATATTAATATTATTATTAATAGTATCCGATAGGAAATCCTTCCTCGCCTCGATACTATAGAGATTAATATAGCTAATATAGATATTATTAATATTAATACTATTAGTAAGCATCTTACTAAACTTAAGAATAATAGCGCGTCTAAGCAGGTAGTTGCTAATAAGATTTAGGCAGCTATTAATATAATTAAGACTAAAGAGATTGCAGGCCTTCGCGCTAAGATTGCAAACCTCTATACTATAATCGAGGGTCTCTAGCGTACTAGCAATAAGCAACTCGCGCTAAGCGATACTAGTAATAATAGCGCTACTAAGCGCTAGTAGATATCTAAGTTCGATATACTCCTCTGCTAGTATAATGCTTAATTAATAATACTATAGTAATTTCTAGTAATTAGAATATAAAGAGGGAGAGAAGGGAATATTAAGCATATATATCCTAGATTAATAGAGATAGCAATTAGGATAATTGCTTTTTGAAAAGGGGGTATATATTATACGCTTTTTAGTAATATAATTAGCTATTACGTAGTATTCCACGTAACTACGGTTAGGCTTAATACCTATCCTTTAAGTAGGAGACTTCTAGTAGATAAGCTTAGAAGGCTTAGCTATTATAGAATATATTATAATATACCTATAATTGCCTATTGCACTATTTGTTATTATTCACGCTTATATTGCTCTTTTCCTTGTTTCACTCGCAGTCTTAGCGACCCCTACTGTAGCCCCAGGCTAGTAGGAAGACTGTGACAATATAGGTATTTGCTAAGTATTTATTCTAGGATAAGGTCTCTAAGTAGCAATCCCTTAGGTCTATTAACCTAGGGGGTTATAAGCTGCTCTTATAAGGGTAGTCTAGAGAGCCTGAGTATAGTTACTTATATAACTTAGAATAGCTAGTAGACCTTCCTATATATCTCCCTTCTATAATCTCCTATAACCTCTATATATATAGGGTAATAATATATATATTAGTATAGCTAATATCTTACTTAAAGAGTTTATCCTTTAGGGTCCTAATAAGGCCCTAAAAGAAAGCATATGCCTTTATATTACCTATATTTAGCTTGCTAAGTACTTAGGTAATAGACTCCTATTAAGCTTAATATATAATTAGTTTCTTATTATCCTTCTAATAGTACTATCTTAGGGTATTATAATAGTTCTATTCTTAGATCTTAGGTATAATATATTACCTTCTTATAAAGATTCTAAACTCTTCCTATTTAGGGTTAACCTAATTCCCTAATATATCTATAAGCATTAACTAACAATTCTACTATTCTATTTATAAGGTATCCTCTATTATACTTAAGGCTTACTAAATATACTAGCTATTAGAGCAGCTATGGCAGTGCTTATAAGCCTCTTTAACTATAATAAGCTAATCTTCCCTTATTATACTAGTAGATTTACTAGTAAGGCGTGCTATATTATAATTTAGGGGCTTTTTATAAACCTTAGGCAATCGCTTAGTAGGAGCTTAGTTACTTAATATAATAGCAATTAGCTTATACTAGTTAGCTATTATATTTATAATCTATTATATTAGCACTTAGCTAATTGCTTTATCTAGCCCTTTAGCTTAGGATAGCCTGTTAGCTATAGCTATAGATATCTAGCCCTATAGCTTATCTAATCTGTAGGGAGAGGTCTTATATTCCCTATTTTCCTATATATGCTTATTATCTAAGTAGTGTGAGGGTTATAGCCTACAAAAGGCCGGGCCGGGGAAGGAAAGAGCAGTAGTAACATAGGGGGTAGTTATATTATAGAAGATAAGTTAGCCCTTCTAGCTACTTATATGCGCAGAGCCCCTTTTTAGGGCTCGGCTTAGCTCGGCTAACTAATACGGGTATACCTCAGCGGAGGCTCGGCGCTAGTTCGGCGCCGGCTTAGCGCTATAATCCTAATCCCTTATAATTACCCCTCCTCTAGAGGGCTTAGTCTCTAAGTCTAATAATCTATAAAACTCTATAAAACTCCTGCCTACGCAGGGATTCGAACCCTCTATAGCGCTTCTAATTAGTCTATTTTATATCTCTTAGGTCCAGGCCTTCGGGTCTTTTACCTAGTTACTATAGCTTCGCTAGAGGCCCCCTAGGTACTTAGTAGTCTATTATCTCTATATGCCTGCGCGGGGATTCGAACCCTCTATAGTATAATCTCCAGGCCTTTAGGTCTTTTACTTAGTTACTATAGCTTCCGCCCGGCTTCGGGCTTTTCCCTATAGCTAGCGGGCTTTATATACCTATATAGGGATTTAAACCCTCTATAATGCGGTCTCCGGGCCTTCGGGTCTTTCACCTAGTTACCTTAGCTTCCGCCTAGCTTCGGGCTTTTCCTTATAGCTAGCGGGCTTTGCCTACCGATCCCTGAGGACTCGGCAGCAGTTTACTTATCCTCTGATATATATAGCTTGAAAACGCCGTCTTTTGCGATCTATATGCCTCTCCTAGTAGGGGCACCTATAATCTCAGCCGTTAGTAGTATACTTAGTATTAAATATAATACTTATATAGCTTTAATATTTATACGGGAGCCGCCCGGGTCTGCTAAGGGCCTGGCGACTAGTTCCTGGAAATAGCACTAATCGGTAGGGTAGCCCTTCTTATAGCACTCTTTATACTATAGGTTAGCCTAGTAGTTAGCTTCGCGGTAGTTAGTCCTGCTATACTTTTAATATACGCTGCCCGGGGTATTAGGGCTGCTGCGGTTAAAACGAGCCCTCTTCGGGGCTAGCTTATTAGTAACTATTCTCGCTAATAGCTCTATAAGCTGCTCTAGGTATATATCCTATAGCTGCTCTATAGTAGTAGCTATAGCATATAGCTGCTATATATCGAATTTTTAGCGTTCGAGGCCCTATTAAAGCTAGGGTAAAAGCTAGAAGTAAAAAGTAAGGGCTTAGGCCTGGGACTCTTTAAAGTCTGGGGTTCTGAGGGCTTAGTAAATTGCTAACTACTTAGTAAAGAACTAGAGGGGTTATTAGCTAGGTTCTTGCTAAAGGTTATTAAAGAGGCTATATAGCTAGCATTCTTATAATCCGTGGTTGATATACTCTTAGCGGATAAATGCAGAGAAGTTAGCCTATATTAGATTAGTAAAGCTAGCGTAGTAGTAGTGCTACTATATCTATAGCCTAGTAGTTACCCTTATAAGTACCTACTAGATCTTCTATAGCTTAGAGGCTCTAGGCTAGAGGGCGTTACTATCTTCTATAGCTATTAGCTAATTGCGGGTTTAGGCTAGTATACCGCCTTTAGCGAGGGTTCTATAAGTATATACTAGAGGGCGTTCATATTTATAGGCCTGGGTCTCAGTCTTAGGGACTAGCGTAGGGTATGCAGATAGGGCCTAAATAAACGTATCGTTCTAGTCGGCTTAGCGCTAAATAGTTGTAATAAGTTTGGTGATAAGGGCTGCGTTAGGGCTTATAGTAGCTAGAGGGGTTTTGGAAGCAAAATTTTTACTTAGCTTATTAGGCGCGGAGGCGCTAGCGACGCCTTAGCAGCCCGATCTTATCCTACTGCTTATTCTAGAGCTAGCTGCCTATATAATTAGGTAGAACTTATCTAATTGTGAGGGTTATAGCTTATAAAAGGCCGGGCTAGGGAAGGAAAGAGCAGTAGTAATATAGGGGGTAGTTATATTATAGAAGATAAGTTAGCCCTTCTAGCTACTTATGCGCGCAGAGCCCCTTTTTAGGGCTTAGCTCGGCTCGGCTGACTAATGCGGGTATACCTCGGCGGAGGCTCGGCGCCGGTTCGGCGCCGGCTCAGCGCTGTAATCCTAATCCCTTACAAGTAGTAAGCGCTTAGTATAGGCAGTCTATCCTCTTTAGGACCCCTAGCTTCACTTAAAGCATAGCTTCTCACCTCCCCTTATTAGCTTATATTATCCTCTAATTATCTACTAGGGTTATCTTCTCTTTATAGGTTTATATAGGCTATTTTACTCTATACTTAGTAAATACTAAATATAGGTTGTTTAGCTTAATTAGTAGGTATTGCTTAGGTATAGAGTACTATTATTATTACTAACCTTCTTAAAGTAGGGTAGAAGTAAAATAATTATAAAGGTATTGAGGGCTAAGGGCTAAGGGCTGTAGTTAGGTTAAACTAATAGTAGAAGCACCTAAAAGGTAGGTCTAGTATTACTATGCTACTTTTGCTTACCTCTTCTAAGATCCTTCTTTTTAGCTTTTAGTAAGTACTTACTAAGTCCTTGCTATAGAGGGTTCTATGCCCTAGACCTATAGGCCTCTCCATCCTTTCAGCCTGCGCTAGCCGAGGTGTCCCCAGCTTCTCCAGCCTGGGTGTCCAGTCCCTTATAGATTTTTAGATCTAGAGGCTTCCTCTCTAGATAGAATAGATATTAACCTACTAATGTCTAAAGGTATTAATTTATAAACTAGCTTAATAATTCTTTTTAATCTAGAAGAGTTAGAAAGGGAGGAAGAGTTATCTAAGTAATTAAACTTGTAGAATATAAAAAGAAGAGATTAATATAAGAAGTATAAAAGGGATTATAACCTATAGTAATCTATTAGCTTTATAAAATACGTTAAGTACCCTAGATTTATTAAACTATTTGTGCTACCTTATATAGCCCTTATTACCCTAAGAGATATTATATTTAAGCTTATTAATACCTTAGTAGTATTTAATACTAAGAGACCTAAGGCGAACCTTATATCAAATAAAATTAAACCTATACTAGTAGTCCTATGATATATATAATAAAATTAAGAATTTATAAATTACTTAGTAATCTAGTATAGAAGAGGGTTATTTATTAAGGCTTTAGCTTAGATAGAATATTTATTAGACCCCTATAATATATAAAGAAGTAAATAAGAAAAAAAGGGTTAGATAATTTAGAAGTTATAGCCCTTTTTATATTTATAATTAAGAGCTACTCTTATAATATCTATATTCTGATTAATAAATTAGCCTAGTAACTTAGAAAAGAGATTAATAAGACTTCTATAAAGCTTAAGAAAGTAAAAGTAATAAACCTTTAGGATATTACTAGAGCTTTTTTCTTATTAAACTATAGTAATTATTACTAGGCTATAATCTTTATAAATTAGATAAATAATAACTACTTCTATTATAACTCTATATAGGATTAAAAAAATAATTAATGCTTTATTAAGGCTATATAGAGCCTTCATATATAGTATTATAAGATAGGAGCCTCTTAATAGCTCTAAAAGCTCCTATTAGTTAATACTTATATAGTTAATTTAGTTTAATAGAGGGATAGACTTATATATAGCTTTTAGTATATTAAATAGGCTAGGGCTTTAATTTAAAAAGGATTAATATTATTACGTTTAAATAACATAACCTTAAGTAATAGTATATTATTTACTAGTTTAGAGATCCCATTAGTTAACTAATATATCTCTATAGTTACTTTAGAGTTCTATAACCTAACTACTAATAGTAACATAGCTCTATAAGATATCCTACTAAGCTAAAGAGACTTTAAGAAAGCACCTTTCTTCTCTCTACGCCCTATTACTCCTTTACCTATAGATAATAATATAATAGACTTCAGGAATAATAATAACGTTATACTATTTCCTATAGGGGATATTCCTTATCCTAATTATAGATTACTAACATTATCTAGATCTACTCTATTTAAAATACCTAATAATAAACTTAAATGCCTTAGATACTAACTTTAGTTATAAGTCTTATAAATACTAAGCTATAGTATAATTACTAAGCTACGCCTAAGAACTATACTTATAGATATATTATTATATCCTAAGTAACTGGATCCTTTAGATAAGTATAATTATAGTTATATAAACTATATTTAATAGAGGGTTAACTAATAGAATTAGATTGAATAAAATATACCTAAAGGGATATATTATTATAATTTCTTATGCCTAGCATATAGTTTTAGCTATACTAAGGATTAGAGTAAGATAAGGGGTATAATAAGGAAGAAGAGGTAATAAAGCTATTATTAAGATATAAGTTATAATAGAAAATAGTTAAACCTAAGGGACCTTCTTAGTAATAAGACTACTTCCTTAGAGGATATTATTAATAAAAGGGATCTATAAATAGGGTTTACTTATAGTTTTTATAAGAGTAGTTTTATTTATTTATTAAGACTCTCTTTTATATTATTATAAAGAGTCTCGAGGGGATAATTAGGATAGGATAAGATAAACTTAGCTATATAGCTTTAAAAAAGCCCCTTTAGCGCATGGGCCTATTATAGGAGGACTATAGAGTAGAGTATAGAGGAGAGGAGCGTAGTAGATTTTAATATTATTTATATATTATTATTATTAATATCCTATACCTCGTTTTTTAGTGTTTTTCTTAGTAAATTCGCGCTTAAATTAAATAATCTCTTTTAATTAGATTCATAAATCACTTTATATATCTTTTAATTCTATTTTTAATATTAGTTATAAGTAGAGTTATATTATTTATTATCCTTTCTAGTTCCCATTAGTTCTAGCCCTTTCTACTATCTAGTTACTCCTAGCTAGTAGGGGATTCTAATAGTAATATTATATTTACTTCCCTAGTAAACCTATAAGTAAGTATTATATTATTATATATTATACTACTCTAATAATCTATACCCCTACTAATATAAGTATAAGAGAAGAATATATTATAAACTAGTATAATATAGAGTAATAAAGTCAGTATAGCTAGGTATAGCTAAGGTTAAATATTCTTCTCTAGCCCTCTATCTTACTATATAAGGGCTGGAGGGCTTATCTAGGGGCTACCTAGTGCCTCCCTATATCTCCTGACTCCTATGGACTTCCTTAACTTAGCCTGCTAAGCACTTTTTCCCGCGATATTATCCTGGCTCGTGACATGTGGACAATGTTCATAGCGAGCAATAGCCGATTGTGATCGAGTCTTGAGACCAGTGTTACAGTGTGAACTGCCTGTCGTGCTTGGATGATCGGAAACCGACGAAACCTCAATACTAATTATGGCTCCTGTTGCAACGCCTCTCTTTGTTAGGATCTACTGTCAATGCCCTTTCATCACACGGCATTAACCCGAGCATGCTGTTCATCCATGAGCTCCCGTCACGCGATGTTCGCCATGGAGCTGAAGTCTGGCCCCCAAATATCCCATTGAATGGCAACTTGACATTCCTTCCCGAAGTCTTCGCAGTTTTTGGGGGCTGCTAACATATTAAGCTTGATTCAACCTCGCATTCTTAGACCTTTGGTTTTGAATGCTCGAGCCTCATCGGTTGATCAAGCCCCTACCAGCCGGTCTGATCTTGTACTGTGAATTTACCTTCCTCCTAAAGGCTTTTCAATTTGTTTGAGTTCCTAGTCGTTATCAACGTCAACAACGCTCAGTACCAGAGATGGCAGGACCTATTAATCCAGACGCCAAGTCTGCCGCTGCCGGCGAGGCTCCGAAATATGGCGGTGACGATGGAGATGCTGCCTCAATCCAGCTCAAGGAGACGCAAGAACCGAATCGTATGGCCGAAGCCCAGGCGTTGAATGAGGAAGGAATTGCCGATATAGAGAAAAAACTAAAGCGGAAGCTCGATTTCCGGCTTTTGGATGTCGTCTGGGTTATCCTTATCATGAACTATCTCGACAGAGTGAGTACTAAGCTGAAACGAACCCATTTTATCGCACTCATTGACGAGGCTTTCTGCAGAATAACATCGCTGCCGCCAAGGTCGCGGAAATAAGAGACAGTCTCGGATTCACCGATACCCAATACGAGACTGCAGTTTCGATTCTGTTCGTCGGGTACATCCTGATGCAGATTCCCTCCAACATCTACCTTACTCAGATTCGACCGTCACTCTTCATGCCTGCCTATGTGGTTGTGTGGGGGAAGAATGTCTGCAGTGACAGGCGCAGTCACGAATCTCTCCGCGATGCATCAACAGGACATATTGCGCTTGACATGGCCTTCTTGAAGAACTGGTTTGTGAGAAACGACATGAAATCTTGGCGAACCAGATTTGGAACACCGTACTTTTCTTGAACGTAGATAAACAGTTACACTCCCCAAAAACAACTCGCTTCAAGCTGCGTGATGACGACCATTGCTGATCTCGGCCTCGGCCACGACACCACCGGTGGTAGTTGGTCCTTGGTACCCCTTCCTGGCACCCACGAGCCACCAAACACTGACGAAGAATGTGAGACCCCCCCAGATCACACAGGCATAGTTCATGCTCTGAGAATCGGTCGGGAGGGCGAAGGGGAAGCTGTAAATAACGAACCATACCAGCATATAGGTGCACGCGATACCGTTGATCAGGAACCCAATCCATCCGCGCATGTGAAACGGTCCATACGCCACCCGCTTGCGTCCTGACAAGAGGTTTGGAAGAATGGCAGCCAGATACGAGCTACTGGATAGGAGGATGAAGCTGCCGACGAAGGCGTTGAAAGCTGTTGTACTGCCAACGTAGATAGCACCAAGGACCGTGACCAAAAACGCAGAGGACACAGTAGACCACATTGGCATCCCCAGCTTGGGGCTGACATGACCGAGAATGTCGGGTCGTGGGCTAGCACCATCACGGGCAAGAGTCCACAAGGTCCGGCCACAGGTAATGTAGAGTCCGATGATCGTCAGGCCGATGCAGATGAGCACCAGAGCCAGCAATCCAGTCGCACCAGCAGGGGAACCGGTGGCCTGATGATATATCTCAGCAATGGGGTACGGCGAGCTAAAGAGCGCCTCGTAGTCGCTAATGGCATACATGATGGTGACCAGATAACAAAAGCCTGTAGTGAAGCCGATGCTCATTTGCAGGCCGAGAGCAATCGGGACGTTGCGTTGCGGATTCGGAATCTCTTCCGCCAGATGGGTCGTGGCGTCAACGGCGCCAACGCTGAAAGCGCCGTTGAGCATGCCGGCGAGGAACACGAAACCGTCCGGGTATCCGATGTCGGCGGTCCACTCGGTCCAGACGAAGGAGGAAGATGCGTGGGGTGGCCGGCCGTCGCGGCCGGGCATGACGGCGACGACGATGACGGTGATGAGAAAACCGGCCAGAATCGCAAACACGCCAAAATCATTGATCCGGGGCAACGCGCTATTGGCAAGACAAACTACGGCGCAGGCGAGCCACGTAGCAATCAGATACACGACGAACACATGCCACGACTTTGCTTCAAAGCCGGCATGGTTGAGGGCGTACATCTGCACGACGGTGTTGCCGAGGATGGATGCCATGCTTGCGGCGCCGAGCGTCCAAGCGAGGTAGTTCCACCAGCCGGCGAAGAAGCCAACGACGCGACCCCATCTTGGACCGGGCGTGACGGAGGCCCAGTGATAGACGCCCGCGGACGAAGGGATAGCGCTCGAGAGCTCGGCGATGCTTGCGGCGACCGTCCAATAGCAGACGGAGACGGCAATGAACTCGTACAGGACACCGGGCGGTCCTCCGTTGAAAATGGCGACGAGAATGGAGCCGCCGATGGCAGGCCAGACGTTACCGACGACAAGGCCGACGCCAGCAAGGGACAGAAGACTGAAGTTGCGCTCGAGTTCTTGTACGTGGCCCGAGGCGTTGATTGCGACGTCTTGCTGCTCGACTGATCGTGAGGTGATTGTTTTGTCGATACCGGTGGCGACTGCATCATCGCCTTCCGGGGCTTTCTTGTGCCGATCCATGGTCGGTCCCTTCAAAGCAGCGGCAGCGTGACGACAAGTGAGTGATTCAGGGGAAGGATTACGAGAGGGATCGGGAAAGACATCATGAGGAGTACCTGCGTCGTTGCGCATTTGAAATAGCGACACCGGCCCGCCGTTATCTTAGCTTGAGATAACAACAGATCGTTTCGGCAGTTATGATGTTGCGTCCATTGTATGTTGCCGTCGGCGCCGGAAGCTCCTTACATGGCAAATGCCCAAAAGCCTCCAGTGTGCCAATCGGTGTGACGACGCGACGAATCGTCCCCGTTGACGCTGGTCTTGCTACTGACTGGTCCAGACCCCTGAGAGATACCGGGCCGGCGTGGAGTAATTGGCCACTGCGTCCACGGAACCTTTTCCACTAAGCGCATTCCCTCGATAACGGTTGATAGGTAGCATCGCCTTTGTCTGCTCCGAGTTAGATATCTAGCCTAGCTTTCAGAGGGCTAAGCCGGCAGTCATCGCAATCAATAAAGATAATACGTACAGAACTCCAGGAAACCCGATCCCCCGCAAAGTGCAAGAGGTTCAGCTCTAGTTGAACAAAAGATTTCCCATTAATCTGCGCGGATCCAATCTACTGATTACCTGCTTAATGAGAAGATCTTTCTTGGCTAATAATGCGGGGGAAACGTGCTCCAGGTCGGGGCATATCCTGCTTAGTCAAATCTGCAGGGCCGCCCGCGCCCCCTGCGGAACCCTTGCCCGAGTTGGATAGGTGCGGAGTAGAGGGTCCAAAACGAGTAGTTATATTAGGAGGTATAATTGATGTTGTAGAGGTTAAAAGCAGCGAGTTGCAATTAGGCCCAAAATATACGCGCCGACCGTGGTGCATATACGTTCCCGGACCTGCCCACAGTCCATCCTCTCAAGTTCACCATATTGAGGCTAGCGCTGTCCCACACTTGGGCACGAAGTTTGGGTCGGTCTGGTGAGAGTATCAGAAAGTGCATAAGCTTGAAGCATAATACTCGAACAAGCATTTAAAGAGGTTTACTTTGGAAACGGGGCCAGCTTGCTCCGTCCCGCAGCTGATTTCATAGCCTACAAAGCTGCAAAGCAAGTAGAACGCCCAGGTTGCATAGTCTTCGATGTCGAACTCTCGCCTCTCGAGACATATCGAATTTGAAAATGAAACAAGGCCGCGCTCGATTGTCGCGTATTTTCTACCTCAGATAGTCGAAAGCGAGAAACAACTAGCTTGTGGCCCATAGATTATCGCAGAATCCCTGACAAGAAAAAGTGCTCTGGAAAGTGCTCCGTTGGAAAGTCAACCGACCATGCTCGATCATCTGACGAGGGGACGGCATAATTGTTCGCGGAATCCCTTCTCAGCTACGAGATCAAAACCCCCGTGGGTCAGCAGCGCTACTAGAACACCAACTTCGCCACGAATATTTTCCTGGATCCGACAAAGGAGGTTTTGGTCCGAGCGCGGTGATACTAGCCATGTGGCCTCCGAGATTCTGTCAGGTTGTCAGCAAACAAATTCACGTGAAGCATCAGGAACGTGGCATAGTGCAGAAAGCGCTGCTCGAGGCTTTCAATTTTCGTTTGGTCGAACAGATCTCGATAGTCCTAGACTTGAGTTCGAGTTGAATGTGAATTTGTGCGACCAGTTGAACGTGGAAAACGGTTTCTATGACTCGTAAATGCTCTCAACAAAAAGCAGCGAAAGAAATCTTTTAATAGCCCAGAGAGTGTCGCAAGTTACAAATGACTACCTGTGCCATTTGTCTAAGAGACTCGTACCTTGAGTTCTTGAGATGGCCTCGTTAGTCTGGAATATCAACCACCGTATAGACAGACTATCTGTTTCAGAAAGGTCTGTTCTATTGATGTATGTGTTATTTGGTGTGGCTTTGTCCTATCTCAGCAGATATCGCCGTAGAAAGTCTTCTTGTCGTTTAAGAGCGAGCTTCTTCCCTCCACTGCAATGACCCCCTCCAGGGATGAACAGAAATTCATACTCCTTTCCCTCCTCGTTGAGAGCCTTGACTAGCTGAAAGGTCGAAGCCGGATCAACGTTGTCATCCAAATCCCCCACAATCAGCATCAGAGCTCCCCTAAACTTGCCCGCTTGAACCACGTTAGATGATTCTTCGTACGACTTGTCGACGGGAAACCCCATCCACTGCTCATTCCACCAGATCTTGTCCATTCGATTATCTTGGCACCCGGAGTCAGCAATTGCGGCCTTGTAGAAATCGGCATGGTGAATGACTGCGGCCACTGCGCTCTGTCCGCCCGCTGAGCCACCCATCACGCCGATGCGCGAAGTATCCATCCACGGACGGGTTTCGGCCGCAGATCTGATCCACGCAATACGATCAGGGAAGCCAGGGTCTTTCAGATTCTTATAGCAGACATCGTGAAACTTCTTCGATCTCCAATTCGTTCCCATGCCGTCCATAATGACGATCATGTACCCTTGGTTTGCCCATCTTCGCTGCTTCGAGAGCGTTGAGAATTCCTTCGGTGTATGGAAGCCGTGAGGGCCGGCGTAGATGTCTTCAAGGACTGGGTACTTCTTTGATGGATTGAATTTGGCAGGCTTGATAATGACACCGTAGATAGGCGTTACGCCATCTCGACCTGGAGAGGTAAATCTAGTGATGCAAAAAGCCCATGGGTACCAAAATGGGTAGTACCCAAAATCACCCGCGGGTACTCTACGGGTACCCAAATTACCCATAGGTCTAGCCTATATTAAAAGCATATAGGTAACGCAGCTTATAGGTTAACCTGCCTATAGGTAGCCTGCTTATATATAAATAACTATAAGTAGTAGTTATAAATTAGTCTTAAGGATCTTATTAAAAGTAAGATATATTTAATATAAACTATTAATTTATAATAATTAATATAAAATTTTTAAACTATTTATATTAGAAGATAACTAGAACTAGGATAGCTATAAAAAGATTACTATAAGTCCTTAAAATATAAAGCATATTATAAGTTATATAGAAGTAAGTAAAATCTTAAATTTAATTATTATTAGAACTAGAGGAGATATAATAAGAATATTACTAGGTAGTCCTCCTTTACGTCTAGTATTAAGTCCTAGACCTAGTATCTAAGGATATACTAGATAGTTACTAAGATATAGGGGGTATAGGGGAGTAGCTAAGGTAAGAGAGTTAATTTAAGAGCTATTATCTCTAAGTGCTTTATAAGGTATATAAGTGCTTATTAGTAGAACTATTACTATTATTATTATTAGAAATAGCTTAACTTAGCCTAAGACTAAGTAAGTAAGGTCTATCTTCTTTAAAAGTAATAGAGATATTTATTATCTTATTAATAATTATTAGATAGTTTCTAATCTATTTATTCTCTAAGAGAGCAGAGTATTAAAAAGATTCTCTAATAATATAAAGCTATTCCCTAGTAGCTTCTATAGTAATATTATTAGAAGCTTCCTTAAGTATTATCTAAGCTAACTAGGTTTCGTATTACTAAGTAATCTTAATACTTAAGATCTTAAAGATAGTTTTAGCTAAAAGGCTAAAATAAGAGTAGTAATAGATAAGGTAAGCTAAGCTAAAGGAGCGGTTAAGGGGGATAGATATTAATTAAATATATAAGTAGTCCCGAGCTATCTAGCAAATGCTATAGAATTAAGGATAGCTACTTTCTAAATAAGCTTAGAATTCTTATATAGTTTCTATAAGATATATAACTAAATATATTAGATATATAAATACTTAGTATAAAGTAAAATATCTTACCTATATTAAGAAAGTCGTTATAAATAGCCCTAGCTTGCTAATATATTAATATATTTCCCTATTCTTAGTTAATAATAGGGATTACTATAAGGGATTGCTATAATTACCTATTTTTTTAGACTGCGGGATATTAAGCTATAGAGCGTATATCTTAGGCCTTAGGTTAGAGGTTAATAGGAGTCCTATTATTATAGGTCTGAATAATATTCCCTTATATATAGATTAATAAACGCCTATTATACCTAAGTTTATAAAGTAGTTAAAAAAGGGAGATCCTTAAAGTAATTTATAAAGTTAAATTAGGTATCCTAGGTACTTAAGACTAAGGTACTAGGTTTAGGGGTAAGTAAAGTAGTAATATTATAGATATTAAAGGAATCTTTAGAAATTATCTTCTTAATATATATTAGTAGATTCTCTTATTCCTTTTTAGTAGCTTATAGAAGGTTTTAAACCTATAAACCGCCTAAATCTAAAGCTTTCTCCTTAAGTATAATAGTATAAATATATAAGTAGATTATTATAACTTATAATAGAGTAGATATATAACTAGGGGTTAGACTATTTTAGTAGCTAAGAAGGTTAGTAAATAGTAGGAAGGGACTAAGGATATTAATAAGAATATTAAGGGCTTCCTAGTCTTTCTCACTAAAGGAATACTAATTAGAATAAGGGTATTTTTTAAACTAGGTAATAATTATTAATTTTAGCTCTCTTACGTAGATATATATAAGCATAATAGAGTTCTATCTTAGTTATATATCTTATAAGAGGCGAAGTAGCCTCTTTAACTTATAAGTAGATACTTAGAGGTTAAGGAACTCTTATTGTCACACGCCTTTTAGTGATATAGTTAGCTATCGCGTGGTATTCCACGTGACCACGGTTGGGCTTAACGCCTATCCTTTAAGTAGGAGACTTCTAGCAGATAGCTTAGAAGGCTCGGCTATTATAGAATATATTATAATATACCTATAATTGCTTATTATACTATTTATTATTATTCACGCTTATATTGCTCTTTTCCTTATTTTACTCGCAGTCTTAGCGACCCCTATTATAGCCCTAGGCTAGTAGGAAGACTATAATATCTAGTAGCATAACCTATCCTTTTTTTTTTCCTTATCTAAGACCTCCCTTATACTATGAAGACTCGTAATAAGGTAGAGGACTTAGACTTAACCTCGAAACCCCCTCCTAAAAGTATTTATATACTAAAAGGAAGGAAGTTAAAGAAGTTAAAGAGATAGAGGTTTTAACTATTAACTTATATAGCTAACTATTCGAGTTTAATATTAAATTAATATAGTAATCCCTCTCTTATAGAGGAATATTATAATATAGGAGATATAGCTAGAATTAGATATTATAACGAG
>JAOQIF010001005.1:0-31134 GCA_026260285.1 Colletotrichum sansevieriae
TTACGAGCCTCGTTATAATATCTAATTCTAGCTATATCTCCTATATTATAATATTCCTCTATAAGAGAGGGATTACTATACTAATTTAATATTAAACTCGAGTAGTTAGCTATATAAGTTAATTATTAAGACCTCTGCCTCTTTAACTTCTTTAACTTCCTTCTTTTTAATATATAAATACTTTTAGGAGGGGGTTTTGAGGTTAAATCCGAGTCCTCTATCTTATTATGAGTTTTCATAATATAAGGGAGGTCTTAGATAAGGAAAAAAAAGAATAAGTCGTACTACTAGATATTATAGTCTTCCTACTAGCCTAGGGCTATAGTAGGGGTTGCTAAGACTACGAATAAAACAAGGAAAAGAGCAATATAAGCGTGAATAATAACAAATAGTATAATAAGTAATTATAGGTATATAGTAATATATTCTATAATAGCCGAGCCTTCTAAGCTTATCTACTAGAAGGCTCCTACTTAAAGGATAGGCGTTAAGCCCAACCGTGGTCACGTGGAATACCACGTGATAGCCGACTATATCACCAAAAGGCGTGTGATAATGCTTCTAGCGTGCAGCTAGAACGGACTCGACTTCCTATTTATCTTCTCTATCTTCGAAAATCGGGGGTAGTTAGGGATTATTAACTTCTTAGCCTAAGAGGGGGTTATTTATAGCATAATATAGTAAGCTAATATAAAATTAGTTATAAACCCTGCCTAGAACGTTTAACTTAACTATAGTTAGTAAGATTATCTTAGTTACTTTATACTTTAGGTATAGCTAATCTAACTTCTTATAGGGTCTCTCTATATAGAAGTTAGCTAGTAATAGCTAGACCTTATCACCTACTTTATAGTATTCTGCTAGTATCCTTTTACTATTTGCTAATTATTCTATAGTCTATTAGGCTATAGTAATAGCTACTTAGGCTAACTCTATAGTCGACTTTAGTTTACTAATAAACTTATTAGCAGCTAACTCGCATAAGGTTAATAGCTCTAGCGCAGGCTATACTACTAATACTAGGTCGACGTAGTATCTATAGGTAAAGAAGAATAAGCTTACTCCCGTTATAGCTATATTATAGCTATTAATTACTAGTTAAATAGAGGGTAAGTAAACCTCCTAGTTATCCTAGGCGAAGTTAACTATTATCTATAGGATTGCTTAGATCTCTTAATTAAAACGTTCTATTACTCTATCTATTTATAGGTAGAAGGCGGTGCTTAAATATTATTCGATCTTTATAAGTATATAGAACTATCGCTAGAACTAACTCGTCTAGTTACTACCCCTATTGCTAATAATTAACTTCAGTATACTATAGAATTAGTAATAGTAGTTTATAAAGCGTTCTATATACGTTTCTACGTCTATCGAAGGCATCCCTTCTAGGGTTATTATCTTAGAGAGCTTATTAACTATTACCTAGAGTTATTTCAACCCTATTTTCACTATATATAGGAGGTCTATAATAAAATCCATAGCGAGATTATAATATAGCTATTCTACTACTAGTAAGGGTTAAAGAAGCCTGCGTTTCGCTTATTACTAAATTATTCTACGCCTATAGCTATTATAGTTTCTTATAAACTAGCGAACTATAGAGGACTGCCCTAGCTAGAAGTATTGCTAGGCTAGGATAGCTAGGGTATTATTCTAACTAGGGTAGCCTATTATTACTAAGTCGTAATACTTCCGAATTAACTACGTTCGAAGCACGCCTTAAGGGTAGTTGTTATCTATTAATCCTAGCACCTAGATCTAGTTTCTGAATATTAATTAGCTAAGGGTATTAATATTATACTTAGTAATCTATAGTTTTAAGCCTAGCTAGGGAGGGAAGCTTTAGTTACCCCTTTTTACTATAGAATAAGCCCCTTAGTACTAGTTATCTTCTACTTACGCTTTATTCTATATATATTAAAGGGCTAGATCCTTAAATATTATTATAATAAGGGCTTTAACTATTGCTATCCTCTTTACCTTACTTAGGGCGGAGTTAGGGATTATCTATATTACCCTCCCTTTCTCTTATTTATCCTCCTATCCTTTCGGGGCGTCCTATTTATAATATAAGAGCATATTAGATATAGCTACTAGGCGACTAGGTTAATATTCTAAGTAGAAATTATACCTTAATAACTACTCCGCCTAGTAACTTTAGTATTCTATTAAATATTACTTTTACGTGAAGTATTCGAAGCCCTTATAATTAATAAGGACCTTAAACCTAGGGTAGCTTCTTAGCTTAGCATCCTATATATTTAAATAAGTAATTACTACTAATAGCTCCTTATTATAGATTAGATAGTTATATTAAGCAGGGGTTAGCCTCTGCAAGTAGAAAGCAATAGGATAGCGCTATCCTTATATATCTTCTTAAGTTAGCACCCCTCCTAAAGCAAACCCTAAGCAGTCCGTCTCGATAGTAGTTAGAGCTTATAGGTTAAAATAATATAATACTAATATAGTTTAGAAGTAGTATTTAAGCGCCTAGAATATATCTTCTTATTCCTTACCCTAGATAAATAGCGCTCCCTTCTTTATTAAGAGAGTAAGTAGCTCTATAACCCCTAAGTATTCTAATATAAGTACTTAGTAGTAATTAGCAAACCCTAGAAAACTTCGCAATCCTTTTACTAAAGTAAGCGCTTCCTATTTAATAATTACTTATACTTTCTCTATATTATAAGCAATACCTTCGCCTACCTTTAGGATAAATCCTATATATTTTACTATTTTTATAGAAAACTTATACTTTACTAAGTTGAGGTTAAGACTAGCCTCTTAGAGGGCCCGGAGAACCTTATATACCTTCTACTTATAGTCTGCTCGGGAGCTGCTGCTATAAACTAATATATTATTAATATATGCTATTACTATCACAGTCTTCCTACTAGCCTGGGGCTATAGTAGGGGTCGCTAAGACTGCGAGTAAAACAAGGAAAAGAGCAATATAAGCGTGAATAATAATAAATAGTGTAATAAGTAATTATAGGTATATCGTGATATATTCTATAATAGCTAAGCCTTCTAAGCTTATCTGCTAGAAGTCTCCTACTTAAAGGATAGGCGTTGAGCCCAACCGTGGTCACGTGGAATACCACGTGATAGCCGACTATATCACCAAAAGGCGTGTGACGTTGAACTCGAATAGTCGGCTGTGTAAGTCGACGGTTGAGACCTCTATCTCTTTGACTTCTTTGACTTCCTTCCTTTTAGCATATAAATGCTTTTAGGAGGGGGTTTCGAGGTTAAGTCCGAGTCCTCTACCTCATTGCAAGTCTTCGTAATATGAGGGAGGTCTTAGATAAGAAAAAAAGAATAGGTCGTGCTACTAGATATTATAGTCTTCCTACTAGCCTAGGGCTATAATAGGGGTTGCTAAGACTGCGAGTAAAATAAGGAAAAGAGCAATATAAGTATAAATAATAATAAATAATATAATAAGTAATTATAGGTATATCGTAATATATTCTATAATAGCTGAGCCTTCTAAGCTTATCTACTAGAAGTCTCCTACTTAAAGGATAGGCGTTGAGCCTAACCGTGGTCACGTGGAATACCACGTGATAGCCGACTATATCACCAAAAGGCGTGTGATAATTACGAAGTTATTAAGGAACTCCTAGAGCGTGCTATTAATATATTATTAGAACGTTACGGGGGCTCTGCTTAATCCGAATAGATAGACTAGCTACTCAAAGAGCCTATATTATATATAAAAAGCGGTCTTTTCCTAATACCCTTCTGCTATATAAATCTTATAGAAGGCTGCTACTATATCTAGTTTAGTATATTACTTTGCTAAACTAACCCTCTAGAGGGTCTCTTAGATTAGGGGTAAGGGGTAGTAGTCTCGCTTAGTAATTATATTTAATGCTTAGTAGTTATAATAAAACTATAATCCTCTGCTAGGCTTCCTAATAAAAAGTATAAATATACTAGCAAGAGACTTACTTACTTAAATAAAGCCCTTATCGAGCAGGTCTATAAGTATCTTTTTTAATATTAATAACTCTTCTCTTAATATACTATAGAGGGGTCCCTAGGGTAAGGGTGCCTCCTAGCTAGAGGTATTATACTTAAGGTAGATTTTATAATCTATACTAGGATAACTTAGGAGTAGGGGGTATAACTTAGCTAGCTCGAAAAGCTCTATGAATTTATTATAAATATATTATAATAGTTTCTCTAAATAGTCTTCTAGTTTCTTTATTTTAAGCGCTTTTTTAATATCTCTTAGGCTTATTACTTATATTCCTACTTCTAGCCTAGATAGCTAGCTCTTGCTAACCTTCTAGTAGATTGCTATAAATAAGGCGGTATTAAGTTAGTAGGCTTCCTAGATCTCCCTTACTCTCTAGGGTTCTTCCTATCCTTAAAGGGTAATAGTAACCCCTGCCTTCTTATAGTATATCTACTTCTCTACTATATTATAAATAATATAGTTTTATTCTATCTATAGCTTTCCTAAAAAGAGGTTAATATCTAGTCCTTTTATTATATAAGCGAAGAGTTACTATATATAGCCTCTAATCTCGAGGTATAATATAGCTACGCCTTTTGCTATAGCTTAAGCCGAGTTATTAGCAAAGCCTCGCAATTGCTACGCTTAGTAGTCGATATATAGTAAATAGAAGCAGCAGGTATACTAATAGTTTATTATTATATAGATATTATATCTATAGTCTATTAAAGCGTTAATAGGAGTGCTTTTATTAACTCTAACTACTAATATTATAAAAGGCTTGCTTATATTATATTCTAACTAGAACTATTTCTAACTAGCCTGCTCTTCCTCTATTATTCCTAATACCTGATTTTATACTAGGGTTATTTATTTCCCGAGTTAAAAAGGTCCTCTTTGCTTTTAACCTCTCCTAAGTCTAAATATATTATTTCCTTAATAGCTTTTACTATTCTAGGATTATCTTTTAACTTCTTAGCCTTCTAGTAATCCCTTTATAAGTAACCGATCTAGTTATACTTAAAATAGTAGTATATTTCTTTATTAGGACCTTTACCTATACCCTCGCGCGAGGCATATACTAACCTTATTATCCTAATATCCCTATCTATATCTACTCTAGCAGGTAATACTCTTAATCTAAAAGTTATAAGCTAGCGCAAAGTATTAGGAATATAATATAATCCCTCTAGCTTCTATATAATATCTTATATAAGGCTAATATATTTAGTATACTTATAGGAGGTTAGGTAGTTAACTAGATAGTTAAGGAGCTTATAAGATAGTACCCTATATAGGTAGTTAATCTAGATACTATCTAGCTATACTATGCTACTTGCTTCTATAATAGCATATTCAAAGCGGGGTAAGAATAAGGCGAAGGCTTCGTTATACTTTATTTAAAGCTCTAAGAGTCTTCTAAGAGCCTTGCTTATAATATTAGGGTTACTATAGGTATAGTCTAGGTATATTAAGAAGGTATCTAGCTCGAATAAGCTATTACTACCCCCTAAGCTATAAAAAGCTATAACTACTAGCTATACTTTAGGTTCTAAGCAGGAGTTAATAAGATACTAGGCCTCCTGATTACTTAAGTAGAAGTCCTAGTCTATCCTGACTTTATTATATATCTATTATACCTATATAGCATACTTATTATAGTTTCCTCCGAACTTAGGGGGGTTAGGAAGGGGTTTTAATTACTAAGCGCTACCTATTTCCTAGGTAGTCTCTAGCTATAGGGTTAGTATTAGTAATACTAGGGCATAGCCGCCTGCTATATCTCGCTAGAGCTCTATAGTCGGTTCGTTATTAGGCTGCTATATAGTTATTAGGCTATTAAGTTAGTTACTAAGCTTATTAATTGCTATATAAATTGCTTCGAACGCTTCCTTACTTATTAGTAGTACTTCTAGACTAGCTACTATAAGTATAGCAGGTTCCGTTTCCTACCTGCTATCTATTATATTATATAACTATCGAAGTAGGTATAGAGAGAGAGAGCTTAGATATATAAGGGGCTAGCCCGGGTTTATTTAACTTAGGAGTACCTTAATTATAGTAATCTAAGCTAAGAAAGGGAAGTTTTCTAAGAAGTTCCCTATATAATAGAAAAGCAGATATAGGGCGAACGTTAAGCAAGAGCAGTCGTTAAGGGCAGAATTCTTAGGGTCTATAGCACCGCCCAGACGCCAGCAGTAGCGTAGCCCGTAATAGCTTTAAAGAGTTCTCTTAGCGCTATTTATTTATTAATATATAAATAGAGTCTCTTATAGCTAGGTTATTAAGCTAGTAGTAGTAGTTAATAGCTTAGGTATAATATTACTAAGCTATAGCTATATTTCCTTTAGTAATATCCTAGGTATTATAGAGGTTTTATATAAGCTACTAGGTATTACCTTAGTTAATTTTCTCCTTTATAGTTAAGAACTTTCATATCTATTAATCCTAGTTAAAGCTTATCTATAGTAAGTACTCTTATTTAATCTTGAATAATATAAGCCCTATAGTTTTATTTAGTAATACTACCTAGGTAAAGTCTATAGTAGGGAGTATTTCGCTCTAGTTATCCTAGAACTAGTTTATCTAGGGATGAAGGTATTAGGTTAGGTATTAGTCAAGTATCTTAGTTTATCTATTAGTTTCTATATAACTTATTATACTTAGCTATATAGTTATGTTATATATCTTATAAAGTTCGCTCTAGAAGTTAGAAATAAACTAAGAACCTCTATCAGATATAATTATAATAGGGAAGCCTATATATTAGAAGATATAGGTATAACATAGCTAAGTAAGGTCCTATATTATTACTATCTTATATTAGGGAAGGAAGATTATCTTCTTAAATAAGTAGTATATTATTATAAATATATTATTATACCTATAGCAATTAGGTAGATAGGATATTAAGTCTATTATAATATATTCCTAGGGGTAGTCTAGTATTAATAAGGGTTTTAACATACCTAGGGGCTTATCTCTTAGCTTCTAAGCCTAGTAATAAGTATAATAATTATAGATATACTATTTAATATTAGTAGTTAATTAGAGCTAGAAGTAGTGCTCCTTTAGAAGCTTAATAGTCTTATTCTAACCTAGGTATATTATAAGCTTTTAAGTAAAAGTCTCGCGGATTAATTTTATATATAGGTCCTTCTCCTTAGGTATTATAAGCTTTCTATTTATTATTAAGAGCCCTTCTTATATCCTCTAGCGCTCCTTCTTAGTAATAGCAAGTATTCTTAGTAGTTTAAGTAATAATATATTAAGCTTATAGTTTAGCTAAAAGACTTATTTAATTAGGAGATAGCCCTTTAGCTTATCTTCTAGCTCTAGGGCTTTAATAGCTACTATAAGGTAGCTTAAAGTAGCTTCTAAATTAATATAGCTTGCTTGCTACTTCTAGAAATAAGTAGGTAAGTAATAAGAGTACTTAGGTATAGTTAGACTTATAAATAGCTTATTAGATTTAAAGATCTTATAAGATAGGAATAGTTATCTATTTATAGGTATATTGAGCCTTTCTCTAGTTACTATAATGGAGTTAGTTATAAATAAGATACTAATCTATAATATAGTTAGCTTATATTAATTATTTATAATATTAGCTTCCTTAATATTAATTAGATAGCTAATAGTATTAAACCTCTCTAGAGTTACTAGTTTTAATATATAATATTTTATAATAATAATCTAGGCTTAGTACTAGACTCTATTAATACTTATCAGGCTATATAATTAGTTGCTAATAGGGGGGGGGGATAAAAGAGGTTATATAGACATAAGATATTATTAAAGATCTATATTAATAATACTATAGTAACGCTTAAAATAGCCTACTACTAAGTTATAAGAACTTAAAATATTATAATAAGGGTTTTTTATAGCTTTCTAAATACCTATAATATATAGGACTTAATAGATTTTAATAATTACCTCTGAGTAGGAGCTAGAATATACCTTATAGTTAGGGCGGATATAGTTATATATAAGAGGGGTTAGTTCTTCTAAGTTCTACTATAGTGCTAAAATTAGGCTAAATATGCTAATATAGGTACTCTACAGTTGTTCCCAAAAAGGAACCTCCGTCCCGTTGTCCCTGCTACACATAGTTCTAGCATGAGAGTGACGGAAGATAGAGGTGTAGACGCCATGAGCAGCGCGTCCTTCGACGGTGAGAGAAAGGCAACGGCTCTTTCAGGCACCATGACGATAGCGCTGGATCAACAGCGACGGCGCCATGATGTGCACCTTGCCGTTCGCTGATCGCCTAAGCAAGTGAAAGCTGCGAACATGCTAGCAAAGGGAAGGCTTGAAGCCCGTTGAGAACCACCAAGCGGTGGCTTGCGCAAGGTGCTCACCTGAGACCTGGAGCAGCTAGAGTGGACGTGGGCGAGAGAAAACGTCGAGAAGAGAGTATCGTGGCTTCTCTTTGACAGGGCGCCGCCGTTGTATGTTTGCACCTATGTTTGGAAGTTTCTCCAGCTGGAATACCGCTAGATTGACTTAGGAAGGAAACACCCTGCCTGAGCTGTGGCCGTGGTTTAGTCAGGTTAACGCAGCGACGCAATGTCGGGAGACTGTTCTGTCTCCGTCGGGCCCGTGAGTATTCGGGCGAAAACAAGGCGGGACAAAAAGCTCATGATATTCCGAGGCATGGCGACTCCGAACTATAAACTGTCCACAAAGCTGGACCCTTCTTTTGAGAGAGCTGGGAGGACGCCACAGGTGGGAGCAGTTTCTTGGTCAGAATCAAGATCTGACGGCAGGTTCCGCATCTGCGTTCGTTCGCCTAAGCCGAACTGTTGGGTCAGTATAGAACAGCAGAAGTAAGCCAACACCGTTTGTTGCCCGTTTTTGAGAGATGTCAGGAGGGGAAAGGAGGCAGAAGCTTACCAAGGCTTCCTACCGTTTGCGTTTGCTTCGGCAAGTCTTCTAGCCTCAGGCATTCAAAACTCCAGCAGCTTGCAGAAGCTGAGATCATCTACTCAGTTATAAAAAATAGCTAGTTTTTATAATAAGTACTCAACTTTAAAATTATCTTTTTCTACTATTAACTTAATAAATAATTATTAAAAGAATTTGAAATAACCTTTGAGAACTAAATTGTTTTAGAAATAGTTATTTATAGAATTTCTTCTTAGAAAGTAGGTATAATTATTTAATTATTCTATAAGAGTTCCCAGAAAGCGGCCATGTAAACGACCGAGTGCTTACCGAGGGTAAAGTAGCTGTTGCCCGCCTGGGCTTGCCCCTCCCGCCTGCCCTCAGTCCAGCACCCGCTAAAGGGCCCTGTAAGATGCGGCCACCTCAGCTTTTGGTTAGAGGTGAGGCAGGTACGATGCTTCGAAAGGCACGCTGCACGCTGAGAAGGGTTCGGGCTGGTAGCTCCCAACCTCGATCCAGGGCAGATGCGAGTTCCAAGTTGCAGGATGTCGCTTCCGAGGCTCTGAGGCGGGGCTATCGTCTGACGCAGAGTCACCTGCCGTGCAGAACTCCAAGAAACCGGTGATCAACAGAGCTTCCAGTAACCATGCCACCCGCCGGCGGACAATACCAGTTTCCTCTTTCCTTCATACGACCCAACACTGTCCAGTCCGCGCCCTCTCGTCCTCATCTTCACCCTCGTTCTGGCAAAACTGCAGGCTCCCCCTTATCAACTCCAACCTCCCGTCCTGTCAACATCATAAGTACCTTACCTCTAGACACCTCATACTACCCGCATTACCTCATACTCCTCGCGGGGCGCCCACCTCTGACGCAGACCTAACCCCACCTTTTCCGCCTGTCACCGCATCTGCAACCACCTCAACGACGATCTCTCGATCCTCAAATTTAGCTAGACTCTTCTTTTTCGCTCTGACTCGCCACTGCCTTGTCTGCCATCGCACTTCACGATCAGCGTCACCAATTACACAGAGGGCCTCATAAGCTCCAGAGGGCACAAAGCACGTCCATCAATGCTATGGCCCCAGACTTGAACTCTCTTCCTCCTTCATCTCTTCAATCTTTGCCTATCCGATCCAGAATGTCTTCCTCCAACGGCGATTCACCCATGCCTCCTCCGGCTGGAGCGGCTCCTCGCGGCGAGTCTCCAACTGGCTCGCCCCGCCGCTTGTCAACATCTCTACAAGCTGCCGCGACCATGAATGCTGGCCTCCAGCATGAAACTTCCAGACGTAAGTCATGCGTTACCTATATGCTACAGAACCTGCTAAGTTCGGCCCCAGGCTCCTCCAGCGGCTCTCTGTCGCGAAGCCGACAGTCTCCTAGCGCAGGCCGTAGACGATCTACTGTCTTGATAAATCTACAGCTCAACGACCCATCCGTTCCTGGCCCAGGAGAAATGATTGCAGATAACCAAAATACACAATCCAGCGGTCCTGCCACAACTGCTAGTCCCCAGCCTGTGGCAAGCTCCCCGCTGACAGCGGCCGGTGGTGATCCCCACCACAACCGCGCCCCAAGCTTAGGAGAGCTTCACCAGGAACTTGAAGCCGAGCAAGAAGCTCAAGTTGTAAGCTTTCCTGGATCTAGGATATTGGGCCTACGCACAAATATCTCTGCAGAAGCTGACATTGCCAAACAGAACCGCCTACTCGGCATGATTCGCCAACAGCAACTGCAGCTGCAACAGTTGCACACCACGCAGGGCCAGGGCTCTTCTGCCATTGAAGAGTCTGCAATTGCATCCGAGAGGTCGACCCAAGGAACCCCTATATTGCAGCCAGCCGGCGCAGCACCTCCTTCGGGATTCACGCCGCTTCCTTCTTCTGGCTCCTTCTCAAGGTCCCCTGGCGTGCCGCATCACCCCAGAAGCTCATTCGACGTTACGAGAGCGGACATACAACGACGGTCTAGAACACCAAGTCGTGGCGCTTCCCCTAGGCTGCGATCTACGTCTATCAGCGGAGATAGTGGAGATCACTGGGTTCTTGGAGGCCGCGATGAGAGCGCTTTCTACCAAGCCGAAACCCAGATGCTCGTCAGAGAGAACCAGATGCTCCGTCACCGTATTCGTGATTTGGGTAAAGCGTTTGCCATATCTTCCGAGGGGATGTCACTAACTAGCGTCGAATAGAGCGGCAATTGACGGATGTAACACCTGGAACTGGAGCTCATGGTAACCCAAGCGAGCCATCCCACCCTTCTCACCTCATGAGAGCCACGTCTGCGGGTGACGAAGATCCAACTGCTGCGCGAATTACACCGTCTATAGTTGCGGCCACATCTGCGGGTGAGGCCGCGAAGGAGACGTAGCATTGGAAAAAGGCGGCGGGTACTTTGATATTAATATCAACCGATGGCAGATCTTCGCACTGGGATATTTCTACGCGGAATTTGCTGGCTTTGGCATTGGCGGTGGACGGCGTTAAACGACCCAGATTCTCTGGTTCACGCGGCATGGTTTACGGCGTTTGGGTTTCAGAAAGGCCGCACCGACTTCTTCAGGAAGGGCTGGCCTTGGACGAGGGATCAGTATTCAATGACACGATGACATTTGATCAATACCGCTCTTTCCGCTCGATCAGGTCTTCAATTCGCGGAAGTTTGTCTCCGGTGAAATGGGTTTGAACTGACCCAGGTTGTCTTGGTATTTTATTCAGTTTCAAATCGCGTAACTTCATGCTGGGATTTGTAGTCTATTCGTGTCGTATGCTACTGCGAACGTGCATTATAAGTTCTTCCTCATCGCGGTCTTCGAGCACGTCCCCGTAAACCGGCTCAAGGACAATCCCCTGCCTCCACACATCCTCTTCATATAAGTACTGCTTGCTGGAACCCGGCACGGATGCGTCTCCCACACGATTTGATTCCACCGAAACATCTTCTTTTTCTCCTTTCAATCCTAACACTCGTTTCTCAGTTGCAGTTCATTCTGCGAAAGGCTCGCATAGTGCTAGATTGATGGATCCACCGGCAGCTCTCGCTGGAGCTTGGAATCCTGAGAGTAGTCTTAAGTGCGCCAGAACTGTTTATCCCTTTTGATGTATGCATCTTGCCAAATCTGTTTTGAGTACTCCATGATCCGCAGGGAGCCTACTGGTTGGTCCCAATATTGGTAAGAAGAGGCGTGGAACACCCAGTCGACCCAATGAAACTTGCTTAGTATTGGTGGCTTATTGGCTCGGCGATAGACTACAACATGGATGACGTCCTTGTACTTGAGCTTATGGTTCATTGGGAAATCATCGAACAATTAATATGGTGTGTCGCGGATCGGACATCCGTAGAGATCGCCAAAGGGACCCGGCCATATGCGGTCGATCAGAGCGTGGCCCCGAGCCGAGCAGCTGCCGCAGATCACATCCTTGTTCTGGTCATCTCTTTGATGGTAATCGTAATAATCTGCGTCCAGGAAAGTCGTTGGTTCAGCAGGCTGTTTCCGAAGGCCTCGGAAGGTCATTTGGCTGTTGTTGTCGTTGTTGTCGTCGTCGTTGTCGCCGTTGTCTCCTGAGTATCCCCTCAGATCGCCAATACCGCCATGCTCCCACGACTTTTCCGTTGGGTTGGACCTAATTTGACGTCAGCAGAGTGTGGTTGACAACCTCGGAGATTGAAGCACCGTTTGGCAGTCAAGAATGTAAACTGCCACTGACGACACCTGCTCAGGTACTTCTGAAAACCTTCGTTCAAAATTTCCCCGTCGCAAATGCCTGCATGAAATAGTCCACCACAAGACACAAGAACTTCTCAGCCCCATCCCGGGTACGTTTCGTGACTTCGAAACTTGTTTTCCGTAGAGAAGGAAGTAGCGATGTCCGTGAGCTCCTGCGGTCCAATCCGATATGGCATAAGGAGCAGCCGCCCCGGGATGGATGGCGAGGCCTGGAGATTAAATATACTGATATAATCGTAAGATCCAAGTCCTCTGTTTCGGAAGCGCACCGCAGCAACGAGAACATATCGATGTGGTGATTGGCAGTCGACATCGTCACCAACATTATGACCGACTGGCTGGGTTTTCAGCGTCAACTTGCCTAGCTCTTCCAAGGGGTCTTTCTCGCAACTGCCGTCGGCAGGTGTGTACTGAATTAGAAATAACTGAGGTTTTTGATTGGAAGGAAGACCAGATTCCGGAGTCTTCATGTCAACCAGCTTCTTTTCCATCTCTTCCTGAAGATGGAAAAGAGTTTAAGCGGCAGTACGCTTGATTTCGATGCATTTCTGCCCAGCCAAAGCTTTGACGGCCTTGATCTGGGCCGCTGGCTCAGATGGTGATTAGGGATGTGGTTGAAATAGTCAATGCTCAGAGCGGTTCCGGATCTTGCGCACATGAACTCCTCCTGTGAGACCAAGTTTCCGAAAGACCAATCGCAGGCTCGGTGGAAACGATTTGAAAATCGAGGGCTTTGGCATGTTTCTTCTCTTGGCCTGCTTTGAAGTCCAGCAGGCACGGCGCATGAGCTCCATATCTTCCTCCTTCTGTCTTGTCGGATGGAGACAACCTCTGCGGGAGATGGGAAGGAAGGTGTTGATATCACGAATCAGGACTTTGAGACAACTGAAACAAGACATGCGATCGGCCTCTCAACCAGGGTTTTCGACGTCAGGCCAGCTTCCCAAAAGTGCGTCTTCCATATGGAAGGGATGGGATTTATACGCGAAAAGAACAGTCTTGGCGTTTCGGCTCGTTCCGGCCAACTGTTCAACTGTAGCGGCGTCAGTGAGTCGCCCAAAAAAAAAAAAAAAAAACATCGGAAGTCTAACCTCGCATGCCAAACCAAGTAAATAGGAGACCGAAAACCTCTGGTTGTAGATGGCCGGCGATTTGTTTGTGGTAATTGTCTTGGCAATGCGCCTCCCATAGAAGTGTCAATAGAAGAGAAAAGAATGAGAAGAAGAAAAGGAGCTTTGCTAGGAGTTTCGCTGAGCCTGTTCGGCGTCCAACGTGGCCGTGGTGAAGGATTCACAGGCTCGATGTGTTCAACATGACCCGAGCTTTCTAGCAGGAATCATTCCATTCCAGTGGCATACAAGAAGGTACTTGCGGCAAGTGGACCCAAATTCTTACTGAAGGCTCGGGTGCTTGGAGCTTGACCTTGAAGATTCCCTGCTGTACTAGTGTAGACAAAACCTGTTGGGTTGCATCCGGCTTTCTTCTCGGTTACCCTGTACACTGCAGAAATTATGCAGCTAAACACGTAAGGAAAGAACCTCTTGCTCATGTCTACAACACCGTAAGTTGAGATAAATCATAACTCGTGTTTCATAGTAATATTAACTTGTTTAGTTCCAAGTCTAAAAACTTGTACCTATTACGCTTTCGCCTCAGTCAAACCCTTCAGCTTACTCGCGCGTCGATATACGCATTTTGAGGACAAATAGTTTAATAAGACGTCTTTCATCTCTATCTTTACGAACTTCTTCGCCTACGGCGATAGCTGTCCCTCCCCGGAGCCCAGAGTTCAGGCGACCTAGTACGTCTAGATTCCCTGGAATGTGGCCTCTGTTGTGGTGCTGATATTGAATCATCCAACCGGCGGCCAAATGACCTGCCGACTCTCTCCCTTGCCCGGTCTCATCCTTGGGCTCGAGACCTGGTCATCCCAGGACCATATGTCCTTGAGGGCTCTGCTTCGGAGCTGCCTGCCTGAAATTCTCTGGGACGAGTGCTATGCCTTCAGTCTTTCCGCTGGTCTTTGAGGTTATTACGGTATTCCTGGTAGGGAGGTTTGAGTCTCTCGCCTTACTACTTCAGAACCCGCGAGCGAGCTCTGCGTACGCTGGTTGTTGCCTGATACGAAGGAAGAGGACGTCGTGGCTCAGTCGACGTAAATGTTGGGTGCGGGAAAGGTAGGCTGACCTGATCCAACGGTGATGTTTTGCTGCCCAGCGTTTCTGCTAGTTGCTTGGACTTTTCTTCGGTTATCCGTTCCTATTCTGAAGGCTTTTGTCGTTTGAAGTATTCTTTCGAATGCTCGCCCTTTGAGCCTCAGTCAAGTCGACAAAGCGTCGTTCGCTCCTTCGGCAGTATAGATGATAGGTGTACCCAGGCGCGCCTACAGGCCAGATGCCCTCGGCATAGAGTGATTGGGTCTCTGGCATAACGTCGTATCCGTCGGCGCAGAAAAGGCGGACGCGATCGACATCGTTCTCATCCAGGGTCGATCTCAGACGAACAGCGGCCGTCAAAACGTACCGAATTGGTTGGACGTCGGCGCCAGTGCAGAATAGCTTAGTCTGAAATTGTGAAGGGAAGAGATGGTTTCTCTGTCGTTTTCCCTTGGTGTGTAACGTACTCTGATGTACTTCGACGGTTGGGGTATGGACGTGCGGTAGCTATCCGGCTCTTCCTCTATTGAACGAATCTGCCTGACGTCGGGCGATTGCAGCACCGATGTCAAGCGAAACCTCAGGTCTATCATCGTTGTTGATCTTGATGTTGTATTTTGCGCCGGCTGCCTTGGTGAAATCCGAATCCGTCTCCCATTCGTGTGCTGCGCTTCGCTTGAGTGTTTGGAACACCGTATGCACTTGCCTTGACCATACTGTGGTCATCATCGGCTCCGAATCCTCTAGCTGAGTGAAGCTAGGGGGAGATAAATGGCTGTCGGCCACGATACCAGCGTCTCCCAATGCTTCTCTGAACTCCTCGCGGCTTCCTGCTTGGACGAATGGTTTCTTTGCGACAGAGAGTGAGATAAAGATATTTCTTTCTTTCTCTGACTTGAGAGCTTCTGCATCCCTGAAGTTGATATTGAAATGTCGGATTAGGACCAACAAACAGTTGATGGCTGCGTCTCCGGCAGGTTCACTGCCTTCTTCCGGTCAAGGCTCAAATGGCCACTCCAATCGCCCGTTGAAGCGGGTTACCGCATCTTGCATCTAGGCGCAGTGTTGTTGGCGATGATGCCTGAAATGTGACTGCTCATGGTTGAGAGTCAACGCCATAATGATTAGTGCAAGTCGCCTTGGCTGAGGTGTGGCGAGGCAGGGTGGGGCCGTGGCAGCCCCGGCCACCTCAAAAAGAACGACGGAGCGGTACTCTGGTATTGGTAGCTATTGATGAGGAGACGTAATGAACGAGAAACCGACACAATCGCCGCTCAATCAGTGAGGTATGCTAAACTACTATTAGAGCAGCACAAGAACCAAGTTCCCAAACGGCTGAAGGCATTTGTATATATATCCGGTCATACATCGGCAGCTCGCTCGGCACGGACCAGGACGGCATAGAAACTGCTCGATGGACTGAGGATGCGCTTGTGTATTTTGTCTAAATGGCCAAAGTTGCGGACCAACTTGGGGACATTAAGAAGCTAATGTGCTTGACCACAGCCATGACAACAAAAATTGCACGTCTTCAAGTTGTTCGGCTTGGGAGATATGCTGCAGTAGCCGAGCGTTTAGGTAAGAAGATACACAGTGGCAACTTGCAGGCAAATGCTTTTTCATAGGATTCGACCATCGTAAGTTCGAGTGTGAGCACAGACCAGTTACGTATACAAGAGAATCACTGTAATTGACTGAATAAGTCATGGTGGTCAAGGTCCAGAATTTGATTGGGAGTCTATGGAGACGTGTGCGTTTAACTCATTTCTCTCGGGGCTTAATACCATTAGGGCCCACGCTCTTAGCGCACAAAGCCTTTACCTATTGATCAGCGAGACACTGGGCTTGACTTACGTTGACGCATTCGTTGTAGGCTATTGACGTTTTGCAAACGAGTAACCGTAACCGATCTGTGGTCAGCTTGCAGAAGAAAGCGCTTTCACAGAACGCTGAACGGGGACCAGAAAGATCTCGTGTCATTGATCTGATCAGGAACAGCGAGTAACCGAGATGGAGTGAGCAGGGAAGGACAGGGGATTCTCCTATAACCGCACTTGGATGCGGAGCTCATGAGGCTTAATTGGCCTCAGCCAAGTGCGTCAACGGACTCAATCAAAAAGGCCCCCTCCCACGTTAGTTCCCAGCTCGGGAACGGAGTCATCGGCGTGGCTGGTGGGGACAAAAAGGGTTTCCTCAAGGGTATAAAAGTTAAAGACCACTAGTAAACTTAAGTTCGCAATGTTGGTCGATGCAAGAGTTGATCGCCATCGCCTCTGGAATTGACTCATTTCACTATGATAAGAGCTTCTAGGGCCCCGGTAAAGTTGTCTGGCACATCATTGGTCACAAACTAAGTTTATTTGCATTGTGATGTTTTATTCAGCAGCGTATTCTGGTGCAATGCTCATGTTAGTTTTACGAACAGCTTACAAATGGAGCGTATCCTGCGATACCCTCCGCAGTTCAGTCGTTAGAGACAGGAATCTGAGTGTGGTTCCAGTGTGCTTAGGGTCATCAGAACGTGATCTCATCGATTAAAACAGTATGTACGGAAGGGTAGTCATGTATCTGTGCGTTCGGCACACTAGCTCGGCGACGCCGTCAAACGTTTGAGATCCGTCTTGGCCTCCGGGTTGGGTGATGTCTTACGACTTGCTCTACCCACAATTTTCTCCGTCCAGTTCCATCCAAGAGGGGTTGATGACTGCGACCTCTCTCTCTCTTTGTCTTTGAGATCCGGGCCTGTGGTTGTGGGGCTCCTCGCGCTTGCCGTGGTCGCCGTTGTCTCGCTGTCATCGCTATCGGCCCAATCGCGATCGCTCCATGTCACCGAATCTGTCCGCTCAGGACGCTGCCGCGGCGATCTGGTGATCCTGGGTGGGCTGGCGGATGAACTCCGGGAAGATGAGCGCCGCTTTCGCGGCGGCTGCATATCAGGTACCATATCCTCAGCTTCTCTTCGGGAGGTAGGTGACAGTAGGGCTGTTCCCGGAAGGTCATTCGTCCCATCTGTAGCAGATCCCACACCGCTGTCTCTGACCTCATCGCCGCACTTGTTCGGCGGTTGGTTGATGTCATTGGCTCTCTCTTCGGTAGACTCGTCGGCATCACGCGTTCTGGCCGTTGCAGAGTCGCTGAAGTGGGCATCGACCAAATGCTTGATAACGGGCCAGCCATAGGCATTGGCGAACATGCGTCGAACGATAATGTTGTTGTGTGCATCCGGTTCGAGCTTGACGAGAACCTTCCTCCATGCTAGTCCGCGATGGTAAGCACGAGCAATTTTCTCCTCGACTCGCATATGTGATCCGTCGATCTCTTCGTCCGGGTTCTTATCCGGGTTGGTGTTGGCGGTGTCATCGTAATCCCTAGTCGAGTCCATGGCGCCTTCATGCGAGAACCGCTGGGACGGGTGTGGTGACGAGTCCGTGCTAGTCCTCGATCCTCCGGAACCCGTCGAAGCAGCCCGACGGAAAGTACTTCTCCGAGAAGCCAACGAGCCAGTAGGCTTCTTCTTCAATGGTGGAGGCGGGATATCGGACGGTTTATACACACGGTCGTGAAAGATTGCGCGAGCACGCTTGGAGGGATCAATTAGGTACTCTGTCGTAGGAATCTTAGGGTTGATGAGGTCATGAGCCGATTCGAAGAAGCTCGTCCTTGGTGGAGCAACATGGTGGTTTCCTCCTCGCTCGAGTTCATGACCAGCCGTCACCTTGGAGGAGTTACCAGAAGACTGAGACAACTCGTCGAAGTTAATCGTCTGGCTTCGTCTGTAGATCTTATGCTGCTTCTTGGACATATCATGCGCCTTTGGCTGCGCCTGGTCGTTACTCTTGAAAAGAGAGAAAAAGCCGGCGAACGGGCCACCATTGTTTGCGTCCTTCCCACCCTCAGGTTCATCCTCATTGTACGGCGTGGGAACCGACCGCAAACTAGCCCTGTCGTCCTCTATCATCGCATTGCGGGGCGGCTGCGGTACCTCCACCGCATTAGACGGTGCCGTAGGGGTGATTTTGCCGGACTGGTCATCAGGCGATTCATCCTCTTCCGGTGGGAGCATGCTAGTTCTTCGCGGGGTGGGAGCCAAGCTGCTGCCGGTCAATTCAGCCCAACCGGCACCGACAAGCGTCTCGACTAGACCGGCGTCTCGCCGAGCCTTTTCAACACGCCCCAAACCCTGCCAATCCAAGAACAAGAGACAGCTAGTTCTGAGCGGCACGATGCCGTCGTTGACAACGTTGGAGTAAACCGTTCGGTTACGGAACTTCTTGAGTGCCATATGAGCTGGTCCTGTCGGCAGGATTCTCAAGAGGGGCTTTGACTCGGGCTGAACCTCTCCCATCACCCTCTTCTGGGCGCTCTCGCCCAAGTTGCTGACGATGGCTCCCCATCCGCTCCTTGCGATGGTCGGTGCCCGCCACGTGAGACCGAGATCTTGACCTGTTCTGCCGACAAGTCCAAAGTCGAGAGCAAACTTAACGTAAAGAGGATTTTCGTTGCTGAGTCCTAGGAATGGCGTGGCTAGCGCGATGAAGTTGATTGGTTTGATTAGGTTGAAGAATTCTGGTGAATGTTTTTGAATGTATGCAACGGCGTATGTCTGTATCAATCCGCCTAGTGAATGTCCAACGAAACTAATGCTGGTAATGGTAAAAGGGCGTTTTTCTTCGGCCTCTTCTTTTTGTATTGTGCTGTGCTTGTGAGCCTTACTGCTGGCTGGTTCAGATTTGTTGAAAACGGCTGTAACAGCTGATTCAGCCTGTCCCTTTTTGGACGGGAGGAAGGGTTGATCGGGGTAAGACATGGAGAGGACGTATCTAGCGAGTCTCTTACCCAGGTATTTGATGCCCCTCTCTGTCTTTGTTGCGTTTCCTGAAAAGCCTCTCACAATAACCTCTTCATCATCTTCATCATCCTCTGCAGGGCAGTCGTCATCAGGAGTGACCTCTTGTGAATGGTTTGAAGAACTGCCTTCATTGATTTCGGACTGATCTTTGCCTTTTCTTTCTGCGCGCTCCTTGGCACGCCTGGCCTTGGCATTGATCTTGGCCTGGGCAGCAGTCGCATCGATACTCTCCTTCAGGTAGAGCATGTCTGCACCCAGATTGCTGTGCAAGCCATGGGTCAAAATAACCAAATGCACTTTTTTCTGCTTCTCCTCAGGCTTCTTCTCTTCTTTCGACTTGGCTTGAGTTACACTTTCGATAGGCTGGTCTTTGCGAGGCCGACTCTTGATCCGGTCTATGTTGAGGTCGTCCCATCCCGGAAGCCTCGGAGTATTCCATAGCGCGCCCGTGTCTTCGACCTTGAGGTAGATGGCCTTGGAGAAGACGCCTTTCGGCTGCGCCGGATGATGGCCATCCTTGGCACCGATGCTCTGCTGGTGGTCGGCGACCTTGCCGGGCTGCGGTACCTGCGCCTGACCACCGATGACGGGCAAGGAATAGCTCAAGTTAAGGGACTTTGCATCTCTCGCCAGCGTAACTTCGTACCCTACGGCCGCAGAAGTCGAGAAGATGACCTGTGACGAGACTTCGACGATCCAGGTAGCGCTCTCGGTTTCCTGGTCTGTAGATCCGCCAAAGTGACTAAAATGACTGCCTCCTCCAGTTCCCGCACTCTGCCTTATGTGCTCCGGTACGACAAGCTCGCACTCCCAACTCCCTCCAGCCTTGAGCATCGGTTCGAACTCAGGAACGCCATATCGGCGTGGATTGGAGAATTTGACATTGGGATTGAAGTTGGATGGGTACGCAGAGGCAGAGAGCGTGTACGGGCCGTGAACGAAGGCGGCGCGCAGGGCGACAGCTGAAGTGTTGCGGACGCGCAGGTAGAGACGATCTGGCGAGGGCAGGATTCGGTCTTGCGAGGGCGTGTATGTGACAGTGTAGCGGACGACCTCTCCGATCTTAACGCTCCCGACTTGATAGACAAGAAGCATCGTGTCAGTGTCGAGCGTCGAAGGTGCACCGAGTGTGAGAGGTTCGGAGCGGGAACGGAGGACGAATTGTAGGGAGGATGTCGTCGAATATAACGAGGGAAATGCTATTGTCGATCGTTTGCTGACGCAGTCATCTCCAGCCGAGTCGCTCTGCTGGGTGAGAATGGGAAGTTAGTTTACAAGAGGGAAGCTGGAAAGAGCAGGCAGGCTAACCGATCAAGCCCAAAGGGGTCGGTCTGTTGAAAGAGATACAAAGGGTCCGATCGCGTGTTCGATCTCGGATTCGCACGAGAGTTGGGAGGAAAAGTTGAGAGGGCATATGAGGTGTATCCGAAGTCGGGTCAAAGAATAAGACGGGAGGAAAAGGGGAGAGGAACAGACGATAAAGAGCGCGAGCGCAAGTGCAGAGCTGGCCTGGCCGTCGGAGTGTTGTCTTAGCCCGCAGAAAGTGTTGGACCTGGCTGATCTGAGCTCGCGGTCAAGGTTCGTTCGGTTCCGGATCGCTACTTGCTTGCTACTGCTGCTGCGACAAGACGGAGGTCAGAGGTTAGGGACGTAAAAGACTACTCAGGTAGGTAGGTAGCTAGGTAGTACGGTAGTAAGTAAGGTAAAGAAGAAGCAAGAGACAGGACCGAGAAATTCGGAAGCAGCCATAGCCCGGGAGCCAAGGCAGGAAAGAGCACGAGAGAGCCCCAAGAAGCTGGGGACGCTTAGCACAAGTGCTTGCAGTGCGCACAGGACAATGATGCAACCTTCCCAGTGAACGTCGGCACGTCATTGGGCGAGCCATTCGGAAGTCCTGGGAGCACTGGACTCGGACTAAGGTAGGGGACTCAAGGAGCGAGGATAAGTCTCGTCTAGTGCACAAATGCGGTAAGTTCCTCTGCACCCAACCAGGGTAAGATGATACCTCTGCATTCTACAGAGCATCGCAATCATCCAAGCCCAAGCCCAGGTGTGGACGAGCAAATTCCCTCCGTTCCCAAAGAACCCCACCACCCGACCATCATTTCCTCTTTTCTGCCTATTCTTCGATTTCGATTCATTCGACATGGAAGTCATTGCTAAGCTCAAAGTGCTTGCTGCTTAGCCCGCCTTGTCTAAATTAACCGCAACCCCGCCTCAATCTGCCGCCCCAGTCTTACTGCAAAGTAAGGTAGTCAGCGAAGTCTTACATATTTCATAGCGAGGCAGCAGCACTCACCAGCCGCCTCATCAAGATACAGGGTCCCTCCTTGTTGCGCCAGCAGTCCAGACCACAGACATTGGTCTTTTGCTTTCATCAGGATCACCAAAGATCGCATCGGGAATTTACGACAGCCCGCAGGAACAAGCTCTTATGTCTCGTCAACAACAGAAAGTCAAAATACCATCTACGAAAAAGGGCATGGAGGGGGGCGAAGCCCAAGTGTCACTGCCTTCGCCCGTCCAGACGTACCAAGCAGCCAGAGCCAAGCCAAGCAATCCATACTCATCCTCGCCCTTCCGTCTTTTGGCATTTCTCCTAGTGACAATGGGGTAGTATAGGTTTACAGAATGGTTGCCCCAGGCGAACGGCGACACCAGAAGATCAGAAAACCCCACAAAGCAGCACATCTCCCTGGGCAGGCATCCTCCATCTTGGCAGGGGACCAGGTTCTGATCGAGTGACAATTCATCGAGATGGGGGTAAGGTGGACGGTCCAACATTCTACAAGCCTTTTTAACTGAGTCGCAACAGAATGCGACGTGAGAGCATTGTTAATGGCATTTCGACATGGGGCGGACGTGCGTCCATGTGCTATCCTATCTCCTCTATCAAACCCACTCCGTTGCCATGGGAGGCAGCGTCGCATACCAAAGTGTAACCGGCAGTACCCTGAGATCTGAGATGGACATCAATGCGAGCAACAGACTAGGAACCGCACCGCGTCACTCACGAATTCCCCAACGTCCGCCGCCGGTGGCATCTCGCGAGTCAAGGCCCCGCCCCCCAAATAGTCCGCCATGTTTCCCTCTCTCCCTGCTTTATGGCCCATCAACTCCCGTCAATTAATTGACTACTGCCAGCTTCGAACCTCGTAGCTCGCTTTCTGAGGCACTTATCGCTGTCTGAACCACCTATCAATTTGCGAATTTGACAACGGACCTGGGTCTGTTAGCTTCGACTTTCCAAACAGGGCGCCTCACCTATGCGGAATATGCCTTCCCACCCGCCGCCGGCCCTTTCTCGGCCAACGGCAGCATTGAGAATTACTCGTCCTCTGTGGGAAGCAAAACACACAAAGCATATTCAGATCGGAAAGTCGAGAGCGCGCCCAATTCGCGGCACCCCTTTTCAAGATGGCCATCGTTGGCCCACGCCATCAGACGACGAAAACAACAACCACATGGGATTTTTAATGCCACTCAGACTGCCGTGCCGCACAAGAGCGAACTGACCGAGGCAGAGAGTTCACATCAGAAACGCCCGTTGTCGGGAGCGCACTGACGGCAAAGAGGATGACACCAAATAAACCTTGACACGATGTGATGCTTCCTTACCATACGTGGTACGTTCTTCTCTCGCGCCAAAATAAAATCCTATATCCATGTTTCCACCCGGAGAAGTGCCATAAGCCTAGTCTTACAAGCATAACTCACGAAACAGCAAACAGCCTCTGAATGTGCAACGTCAATCAAAACGGCCACGATCACAAATCGTCATAAAGTCGTGTGCTGATTCCTCTTTCCGTGTGTGTGGGCGCGTGTCCTGTTCTCCTTTTTTTCCTTTTTTTGGTGCTGTAGAAGATATCTCTTGCTCACTGTTTAAACCTTCTGTCGAGACTATGTTGCCCCTAAGCCCGTGGCTCCTCGGGCATGCCTGGGTGGACGTGGTTACGCCACTCAAACACTCTGTTCATACCGCGCCCAGGTCCCGTAAGACCTGCGAGCGTGGACGACTTGGGTTCCGCATACGGGCGCCTCCGGCTGCGAGGAAGGTGCACCGCCGCCTCAGCCTCGTAATCGTGAACCAACCTCCCGGGAACGACTAGTTCTGACGCCCGCGTGGTTCTGGCGCTTTTGTACACCTCATCCTCCATCGTGTGCCGTCGCAGCATGGGAATAGGCGGCGGAGGCCCCATTCCCATCGGCGCTGTCAAGGGAGGAGGCGGTCCCATGGGCGGAGGCCCCAAGGAAGGAGCCATCGTCGGTCCGAGTGAAGACATCGCATGCGGCCGTGGTGCTGTCCGGGAGGGACCGCCCGGGCTCGCACGGTATTCGGAGAAGCGCTCAGCCAGTCGCTGGCCCAAGGAATCCTGCGGGAGGCCTCGCGCCCGATTGACGCCCGACATGTAGTCTGTCGGCGTGGGTCGCTCGAAAGCCGCCGGTGGCGTGGGCGCTGGGGGTACCGGGGGCCTGGATACGAATAGGGCTTCTGCGTCTCTGCGATAGTCATCTATCATGAAATTCCTATCCGTCGTCCCGACGTCAGCCATCTCCCCGTACCGTCTTTCGAAAACGTCGTCATCTCCATAGCTCGAAAATTTCTGCGTGTCCTCGTTGCGATTATCCTGGAAGCGTCGCACAAGTCTGTCGTCGTAATCCTGCGAGCGAGATCGCGGTGGCGGACCCGATCCGATCGTCGGCCGCATGCTTCTGGAGGTCGTCGTCAGATCCATTCTGTCCAATCGCTGTATCACGGCTGGGACCGGCATGTCCTGCAGCCGATCCGCTTCCGTTGTCTCATAGTTGAACCACGGGCAATCGCAGTTCTTCCACTTGACGCCGCAAATCATGCAAAATTGCGCTCCGCAAGTGCTGCCGCTGATTAGCACAGCCTTTGATGTCGAGATGGCATGTGATGCTCACCATGTCATGTGGTTACAGCCCTCCTTCAACTCAACCATTTGACTACACTTATAGCATCGCTGATATCCAGCTTCCTTGGCTTGCTCCAGGAACCTGGTTGTGTCTTCATCATCGGGACAGTCCCTCGATGAGTGCCATTTGCCTTTGCAAGAACAGCACACATCTAGGCCGCATGCTCTGCATGAGCCGCACTTGCGGCCTCCCCTGCGACGTATGTCTCCTGGTCTAATCCACTCCCCGCATCGTCTTGAGGGGCAGTATATCCGGTTGCGAGTCGAATACTCCAGGTATTTCCTGTTCCATTTCTTCTTGAATTCAGACGACAGCAGACGTTCGACGTACTCGAGCGGTATATGATCTGAGGTGCAGCATTTAGGAGGCATCGAATTGGCGTTCTTGACAGAGAGATGGAAACTCCATACAAGACAGTCGTCACACATGCGATGGCCACACTTCAGTTTTGGATGTTTCGAGGCTCTTAATTCATCCATACAAATCACGCAGTTGCCCCTAAGAACGTTAGCCCACGCTGAGTGCGCGCTGAGAGCCAGACGGCAACCTACATCCTGGCCGGTTTCTCGGGTGAATGAGAGCGCTTCCCGGTGAGCAGATGCCCAGTAAAGCCTGTCGCTTGTTTGTTCGACGATGCGGTGCTGTGCGACGCGACCTGCGATGCCGCTCCTGACATTGTAGTTGAGCGCCGGATCATTCGGGGCTTTTCGTACAAAACATCCGATTGATGTCTTCTAAAGGGTATCCGTGGACCTAGGTCAGAATCACCCCGGGGAGGGGGCATTCCAAATGCCAAATTTTTGGACGAAGTTAGAGGCTTGGATGTCGGTTCGTAGGTTCTCGGCGGCGGGCGATGTTGACTGGATCTCCTTACAGGACTATGAGAGCGGTGTCTCGAATAGTGCCTCTCGGAAGCTGAGCGAGACAGCCGAGAGCGGTTTCGCAAGGGAGATTTGCTGCATGCATCGATCGACCGTCGCGTTGTATGAACGGTGGAGTCATCGTCCTCTTCCACGTACAGGATTTCCCTGATCCTTCTACGCCTCTTCGGCTTCTTCTTCTCTTCGGGAGGAGTCAGTCGCTCCTCCAGCACGGTACGACGTCCCCGTCTTTCCTGTCTCTCTATCGCCTTCTCTCGCCTAGCCTTCTGTCGTCTTTGCCGTTTCTCTTCCTCTGTTGATATACTGGTTGCCGAGTCATCGTCTGATTCGGCTTCTGAGCGGGACGGGGAGGATGTGGATGACTTCTCGTATGCTCGGCGCGACCTCGAATGGTAGACGGCTCTCGGGCTCCGGCCGCGTCTAGGGCTATTCATTCGACCCGGTTTGCGGGCCAGCTCGTCCTCGTCTCCGTAGGCGTCAAACTCGTAATCCAGCGTTGGGTACCTCCCTCTTCTATAGGTTTCAGGCATCTTGGGTCTGTGCAGCACTGGCATCGTCTCGACAACGGTGGCAGACGCGCCGCTACTGTTCCTCGAAATCCGGCTTCGTCCAGGCGACGAAGTCATCTCGTCGGGTCCTTGTATAAGGTCTTTGGGTCTTCGGTATGGCAGCGAATCGAATGTGGTCTCACCAACGCCATGCCAATCGTTTTCGGCGATAGGCAGCGAGGTTGGAGGGTACCGCCTCCGCGCCGTTCTCCTGTACCAGTCGTCCACATCGCGATAGGCCATTGGGCTTCGGACAGCCTCATCCGAAAAGAAGGAGTAGCAGGGCGTCGGGATCGAGGGCGGAACGGGTAGTTGTGAATCGAAGGGTGGAGGGAGGGTATCGAAAAGGTGCACTCGGACAGCTGGTTGCTTATGAGTGGGCGAATATAACGCATGCCCATAAGTGTGATTGGGCTTAGATGACAGCTTGCATGGCGGCCATGCGCTGTGCAGGCGAGTGAGAGGTGATAAGTTGCGCCCTAGAGATTGTTACGACGGCGAGGTTTTGCCCTGTTCTCGTGAGGTATCAATCGGGCAGCAGTGGAAGCTGTTTGGTCGATATCATCTGCGTTGTGGAGAGATGGAGTGAGGAGAATGGTAAGTGTTTGGGTACTCGATGGGGCCGAACTTGCTTGGACGGATTCGTTGGATCACGACACGCAGGACGAGGTCAGGTTACGGGATGGAAGAAATGACGAATAAAGGCAATATGGGGAGAAGAAGGGATTGGGTTACTTCGTTCGACAGCAAGGTAAGGTAGCCTAAGGTTGATGCAGTTGGTTTCGTCTTGTACTTGCTAGGCAAAGCCAGGGCAAAATCAGGATGCCGTATCCGTTCCAAGGAAAGGAGGAGACAAAAGCAAGGGGAGCATTCCAGTCAAATAAATCATAGCCTCCAAACATGAAAATGGCTGCAACATTGGTGAAGCAGTTTGTGAGAAAGTCATTCTGTTGTCCAAGCTTGTGCCTGTAGCCTATGGCCTGCTAAGGAAAAAAAAAAGGAAAAAACTAGAGGCGCAATTGGCACTAAGCCAACCGATTGGCTGCCATCGCGGCTAGCGGCGGGTTTTGAGGCTGTCTCTGAACGAGTGAACCACCTGTGACCCGTGAATCCCCAACGTCTCGTGCGGCCCCCCCCCCCTGTGGTCCGCCTGTCGTGAGGCATTTGTCCTCCATTGGGGATTGGCATTGCTATCGGGATTGATGTGGGCTTTAGGACACGATCAGGCGCCATTCGCAGCAAGATGCAATCGAAGTCGACTCATTCAGCTGCACCGGGCTGTTTGAAGTTGGTTTCCATGAAATCCACAGTACGACATCCTAAAAAGTGCTGACGGACAGACTCGGACGACTAGGCGTCGTGCGTCGTCTGAGCTGACGGGCTGTCCAAACTTCAGCTTCACTTCAGCTCATTTTCAAGGACATTTCTGCGTGCCGCTCCCGTTCCAAACTGTGCGCCTCCCGACCAACTAAGGTAGGGATAGGTTGGGTTGACAGCGAACGTTACGCAGGTAGGAAGCTAAACCCTGAAGGACAGGTGCCTCGCGGGAACGAAGCCAACGGCCGAGCCCTGATTCTAGCGTCCCGCCATGCAGGGAGCTAGCTGCCCTGACTGTCCTGACCGCCCTGGCCTCGATTGCCTGCCTGGAAAATCGACATCTGCAGCACCAATCCGCCTCCTTTTCCCTTTTTCGCAAGACCGGACGTCTGATCTTGATGTTGCAAAAACACATCCAGGCTCCAGCTGAGGAGACTTGTACGTGCGCTGTGTCCTCGCATGCCAACGACGACGAAATGCCGATTCCCGACCTATTACGGCGATGCTGGCCTGTCATGCGAATTTCGATTTGGCAGGAAGTCTCATCTCAGGCAAGCATGCAGAAGACGGATTCGTTGCAGTCCTGCATCAAGGGGGCTTGAGGGTCTACCCTAACAATCCACCTTGTCCCCACGATACACCGAAATTCCTGCGTGCTATTTCGCAAAAGTGCAACACGAGTGCAAAATCGGGTCACTAATACGGCCAGCGAGCGCTAATTCAAGCTGCCTTGCCTACATGGAGAGATCGGCGACTCGGTGTGCCGCCGACTGCGGTGCGCCCGGTGCCGATTGGCTGATGTGGGGCCGATCCGGCGGTCGGAGTTGGTGCCCGGTCTCGGCCGGCTGACCGCCTCTACGATGTCGAAGCTACGTTTTTTTCCCGCGTTCGGTCGACGTTCCGAGTGGATTCATTTAACTTTGCCATGGCACTCTTTACCGCGCACATGGTGTACATCCTGATTCAAGTGCCGTGGACAGAACATTCATTTCCGACTTGGAAGCCGTCGCAGGATGTCCGTTGTCGGGCACATGGGCATTGATGAAGGATCCGGCCCAATTGAGACTACTCTCTAATGGTACTCAGAGGGTACTTAGCCAATGAGGTGTCTATGGCCTCGAGGCTGTTGGACATCGTCCTTGTGATCTATTATCAAATTCTCTTAGCTCGATGCTCCTAGCGCTTGTAGATTTCTTTCGTATTACCTTCGCTTCTCGTGGAGATGTTCTTCAAGCGGCCATCTACGCTAGCCATAGGAAATTCAATGTCTTTATTGATTCGAGAAGAGTTCGGATGATACTCGCGCTGTAACTGTGAGTTCTCGATTGTGCTCGTTGGCATCAATGCATGGAGGGGCAGCGAACATGCATTCTGAACTGTAAATCATGTTGAGAGTGGTTTGTGGCGGGAGAGGTTGTCGCTGAGAGGTCTTTCGAACCATGGTTGTTCCAATCTCGTCTTAATTTTGTAGCTTTTCTGCTTCGCCTCGGTGATGAAAATGGTAGTTTACAAGGGAACGACACAATGACGAGCCTATCGCAACACACGCAGCGTTGATTAGCCTTCGAAGGCACAGTTGAAATTGCCAGGTCGGCCAGTCAGCCCATAGAAGTAGATACCAAAAGCCACATTCGTTCCGAACTCCTTCTCCGCCAACTCAAGCACAACTCAACAGCAGGTCATGGTTCCCCGTCCGTCGCCAAGTCATTACGGTGACCTAGCCCTCCGATAGCTATACTGCATAAGACTTCTTCTCTTGATACCTGACAGTCTCCTGGAGAGCCCTGTGTATGAGGTTATAGGTAATCTCTTGAGCTCTTGAAGACCTCCTGCATCGGCTCCAGCAGTAAATTCCAAGGCTGCATATATGGGCGAATGCTACTCCCGAGCATTTCACCAATATTGGCTGTCTAGCTGCAGTTAGTTGAAACCAGGGCCTGAAAGGCAAATGCCAGCTGATAACATGAAAACTTCCATAGTGATAGGAATACCAGTCCGCCTTAAGAGACATCCTAGAACGTTATACACAATTAGGTCGTACATAACCAGTGGACGCCTGAGGAATCGGCACAACAACAAATAGCAGAAGAAAACCCAACAAACTGAAGACTTGGGCATGTACATTGAACGATGTTACTACATTCATACAACATTTTACCCCCTCAGAGCCACGAGAAGACCATATTTGGGAAAGGCCTTCTCAATGAAGCCTAACGCTCTTCTGAGATCGAACGAACAGAATACTGTGACATCCCGGCCCTGTGAATACATCACAGATTGGTCATCACGTCCTTCAAAAAAGCAGGCATATGAGAGAAACCAGGACACTGAAATAATAGTAGGTATTGTTTTGCTGCTTCAAGACAGCCTCGAATGGGCTAAACAGAAGGGCGGCGGCGAACGGAGTCTCTCATCCAACTGGTAGTACATTTATGACGATCGATCGAAAAACGTTGGAACTGCCTTCCGAATTCACGGCTCAAGACGACATCGAGATCAGGTTTGAAATTCTCACGTTGGGCCACGACTGGGTACATTGGTCTTGACGGGTTCCATGGGCAGTATATAATTGCGAAGACATGCCCACCGACGAAGCTTCCAGAAGAGTCTATCTCATCAAAAATGAAGCAGTCTCCATGCACTCATGGGCTGCGGGTCTTGGGCATCAGTAGAACAGAACGAAGCGGATAACGTGACCACCATGAAAGTCTGCCGTTGCAAATCGTTCTCTTAACAGTCGGTCCTTTTCATCTCCAAGTGTGAAAGGATAGAAAAAATGAGTTAGACGAAAGCTAGAAATTTTTTCGCCTCCTGCGCCGACAAAGTCCTGCATGCAAAGCTCAGCATGCTGCCGTGTTACACAGCCTCAGGCGCAGCTTGTATGCTTGAGGCAGGGCGAGAAGGAGAGAAATGATGCGTTGTATCCATGAAGTATAAGGTGTTTTCTTTTGGTAAATAATGGGTGCGCTCAGAGATCCTGCTGTCCATTTAATTTTGGTGTCTAGGGAGTTTCATAAGTACAATTCACAACTGAAACCACCATCGCCAGTAATATGGTAATCCACGTCCTTGGAAGTGCGGCACGACAACGTCAGTTCAAGACGCCAGACTCTTTCGGACTAATCATATTACACTCTCACGATGAAATCCCAGCAGGAACATAGCCCGCCTCTCATGCGGAACATGCAACCGTATGATACGTGAGACTCTGCGGCCGTTGTTAGCCACCAAAGGCCAAATACACAGGATTTCCAGCCTCCCATCCGGAGACCGCTCGCATCAATCATCATTCTGGAACATTCACTCCATTCCTCCATTGGTGGATCTCTCATCTTCCACGAGAGCCCCAGTTTGGCCCTCCTCCGATGCCTCTGTTTCCTTAGTCCCCACAGACTTCCCCCTCCGCATCCGCATCACCAGCCTCCCGGCCTCGAACTCCACACACCCGCGTCGGCATTTGTGAAACGGGCACTTACACCGGCGCTACGAATGCCAATCCACCTTCTCCTTGTTAACGGCCCAAGCACCGCCTTTTGGTTTGCTCCTTGGCTATCCTCCAATAGTCAATGCAAAGTATGATACGTTCATGTTCAAGGGAGTTTGCCGAATGGAGGGACATCGGACGAGTAACCCTCGCATCCCTTTGGCCCGGGACACCACCAATACACGAACCCCAACTCACAATTTTACATCTACGATTCCGAGGTCGTATGACCCCATAGCGGCACTGTCGTTCACGAGAACCAACTGCCGGTTGCCGAAATTGAGCTTGGTCGCTGGCGAAGTAGCCATGGGGGGGGGGGGGGGGGGGGGGGGGGGGGGGGGGGGGGGGGGGGGGGGGGGGGGGGCGGG
>JAOQIF010001006.1:0-31067 GCA_026260285.1 Colletotrichum sansevieriae
ATATTATAAGTTACATACTAGGGCTAAATATAAGCTAGCTCTAATTAGGTCCCTATATTACGCTACTAATTAGTTAGTAAGGTATTAGGCGCTAGGAACCTTATATTACCTTATAGCTAGAGCCCTGCTAGCCTGTCTTTTAGCCTACTCTTGCTACTAGGGGCTCCCTTAGAGTATACTCTTCCCCTATATACTATTTCCTACTCTTGGTCAATAGTAGTTTACTACCCTATTAGTAATATATCTCTTATAAGCATTCTACTTCTATAGCTATATCTCTTAGCCTCTATATCTTAACTTTCTAATATTTAAGTTCCCTATATAGGAATAAGGCTAACTAGAAGTATAGTATATAAGCCTTAGCCTTGCTATCTTCTATACTAACTATACCTAAGTCCTAATATATTACTAACTATTTAGTAAAGAACTATATTAGTAATTATATCTCCTTCTGCCTTATTATATCTAGCTTCTTATAGTACATTTGCTCTTAAAGCTTAGAGTTAATGTACTATTAGTAAATAAATATTATAAAATTTGCTTATACTAGGTCTCCTTCTAGCCTAGCCCTATAATACTGCTACTAGGTCTATAGGGGCAAACTTATCTTAATAAGTACTTATTAGACCTGCTGCTCTAGCATATTACTAGCGTATAGTTAATATCTATCTTTAACTACTTAGATCTAGTTACTAACCTAGTCTATAGTAAAGTCCTCGCTTATAATATAATAGTTATATATAGGGGGTTTTTTATATTCTATCTATAGGTGCCTTATCGCTAGGCAGTTAGTAAGTTCCTATAGTAAGGTAGTAGTTTATTTCTTATGCTACTACTACTATAGATATATCTGCTCTATAAGGCTCTCCTACTATCTCTATAGTAGCCCTATAGCCTAGGTAAGGATACTAGAGAGGCTAGCTTCTCAGGGGGTCCTAGGCGGGGTGCCCTATTAGCTACTACTTGCTATTTATTTACCTAATAATAATTAGTCTGCCTAATCTAATGCTATCTAGGACCTAGCCTAACCCCTTGAGGTTATTTCTCTTACTATATTATTACTAGGGTTATCTATTCCCTTAGTATAATATATATGTGTAAAGGCATCGAGGGGCTAAGAGCCACGGTTAGGTCAAACTAATAGTAGAAGCACCTAAAAGGTAAGTCTAGTATTATTATGCTACTTTTGCTTGCTTCTTCTAAGATCCTTCTTTTCTAGACTTTAGTAAGTACTCGCTAAGTCCTTGCTATAAGGGTTCTATACCTTAGACCTATAGGCCTCTCTATCCTTTTAGCTTATACTAGCTGAGGTATCTCTAGTTTCTCTAGCCTAGGTATCTAGTCCCTTATAATTATTCCCCTTCTAATTATAATAATCCCTATTATAAGTTAGCCCTCTATTATTATCTTTCTTAGTTATCTAGGGTAAGTCCTAGTCCTTTACTATTATTACTATTATCTAGTATAGTAACTATTTGCTATATATTTACTAAAAGATAATAGAGCTCTTAGAGTTATAAATATAGTAGCTAAGCTTATAGTCCTATTTCTTATAGTTTCTCTCCTTTTCAGCCCCTTTTATACCCTCTATCTAGGGTTATTCTCAAGGGATCTTATTATTTTCTTTTAAAAGAGAATAGTTATACTTATAGTAACTTTATTTTTATTCTCTAGCTATTCGCCCTTTATCTAGCGAGCACTGTCTTATACTATACCCTTATAATAACTTCGTTTTTTATCCTATTATCCCCCTTCTAAATAGGTATATCACGAGGCTATTAGGTAAGTTAGATAGCAACTACTATTACTAATTCACTATATCTACCTCTTAGTAGGTAGTACCTACTATAGTAAATAATTACTATTCTTTACTATCTAAAGTTATATCTACTTTTATAATAGTTTAGTAAGATCTCTTTAGCTATCTATAAAATAATAGCTTTTTCCTACCCTAGGGTTAGTTCTTTTCCCTCCTTATTATATTGCATTATTTAATAACTACTTTTATATTACCTAAGCCCTTTATTAAGCCTTTATAGACCCTTTATAGGATCCTTCCTATCCTTTAATACTTCTATAACTATTATAAGTACTAAGAGCCTTATTAGCTAACTCCTTGCTAAGTATAGCCCTACTAAGTCTGAGCTTAGTAGTAGCGACTATTAGTATAATCAGGCGGGTAGCAGCGAACCCTATATTAGCTACACGCTATAGCTCCCTAAGAATACCTAGGTTATCTACGCTTATTGATATAATAGTAATCATACGTATAAGTTATACTAGGTTCGCAATATTAAGTACTATAGGGTAAGTTTAGCAATTATTCGGTAGAGGTACGGGCTAACTTTTCCTATTTCTAGATTCCTACTTATCTTATTAGTACTACTTATTTCTATTAGAACTAGGTTAAGCGTTATACTCACGCGATTACTACTAGTTAGTATTAATAGCGCGAGATTTTCTATATCTTTATAGCTATAGAGCAGGGGTAAGAGCTTCTCTAATACCTCTATAACTAGTTAGTAAACCCTACTAGACTTAAGCCTAGTACTAAGAACTATAAGAACTGACTACTTGCTATAAGTATAGAGGAGAGTATAGCTTTATATACCTCTTCATATTTATAGGTTACTATCTATTCGCCCCTTGAGAGGTAGTCTGCCTAGTCTAGCGCTATCTAGGACCTAGCCTGACCCCTCAGGGTTATTCCTCCTGCTATATTATTGCTAGGGTTATCTATTCCCCTAGTATAATATCTATACTATTTTCCCTATATATCAGGGCTTAGTAAATAACTAGTATCTTATTAGCTAAGACCCTATTAGTTATATTCTATATACCTAGCCCGGAGTTTATTATAGTTAAACTCTATTGCTAAATTATTAATATACTATTACTAGTTTGCTTTAGATATTTTAACTAGCGCTAGTTTCTTAAATTAAGGTAGAAGTAATAGAGTTATAAGAGTATAGCTATAGGCCTAAACTAGGAAAGGCTAGAAAGCTGAAATATAGGTATCTATTATTATATTAAACTATTACTTAACCTTCTAAGTCTGCAGCTTGCAGGGTTTTCTCTAAGGTATATTTATCCGCCCTTGACTTGCTGACGTTTTGCTTATAGCGTGGCTTTGCATCCTGCACCCGCTATTGTTCCTTACAGGTTTTAGTTAAGGAGATTATAGTATAGCTTAATAATACTCTCCCTACTTATTTATATAATAAAACTTATATCTTTAAGTAGGCTACCTTTCTTAATAAGCTTACTAATATCCTAATAATATAGCTCTTAAAGAGTAATACCTATATATCTATGCTTCTCTTAAAAGAGCTTTTAAAGATTCAAGGTTCTTATATGCTTTATAATACCTATTACTAAGCTCCTATTGCTATCTTTAAGGTTATTGGTAGTAGCCCTATGCCTTAACCTAATTCTCATAAGAAAGTTAGTAATAACTTAGTAATAGCGAGGAGGATAAGTCCTTAGGTGCAGAGGATAGTAACTCTGATAATACTATAGAGAGCAATAGTTAGAGTAATAATAGTAATACTACTAGTAATAGCTAAGAGGAAGAGAGCGAGGATAGTAATAATAGTAATAAGGATAATAATAATAAGGAAGAGGGTAATAGTAATAATAATAAGTATTAGTACTAGCAGAACTTTAGCGAATATATAGTGGGATTCTATAGTAATATAAGGTTAGATACCTATAGGTTTTGCATTGCTTTTATAGGGGGGGTCTTCTCTTAGTATTTTAGCCGTCTTATAGTTAATTAACTTTTCTTATTACTCTATACTACTTATTATCCTACTTATAATATAACTTATATTACTATTTCTTAAATCTAGCGAGGATTTATAAAGCGTTTGCTAAGTATTCTTCAGGCTCCTAGGTATTATATTCTACTAGCTAGCCCTTTTATTTAACTAAATATAGGGGGCTTATTAGCGCTTCTCTCTATAATATAATATCCTTAACTTCCTATTCTTTAGGGTCTTCTTTAAGGTCTAGGAGCTACCCCTTAGCAAGCTTTTAGCTATATTATAGCTTAAGCAAAGCAATAGAGAAGATATTATATGCTCTGCTATACTTCTCTAGAAGTTATACTCTATAGGTATTAGAGCTTATACCTTCTATAACTAGTATAGGAATAAATAAGAGGGTAAGCTTTTGCTAACCCTTTGCAAAATAGAAGTTCTTTATTAAGAGTCTTATAATATCTCTAATATTATATAATTACGCTTTTCTTCTAGTATTTATATTCTTAGCTTATACCTCTATTATATATTACTAATTTGTAGCTATTTTTAGCAAACCTCTATTAGCTTCTTAAGCCTTTTATTAACCCCTTAGGTCCTGATCTTAATATTTAGCAAATAGTAGTTAACTATTTGAGGGTAGTATCCTATAAAGGCCTTAAATAGGGATATACTAATAGTAGTATATTTGCTATTACTATATAAAAATTCAGCTTTAACTAATTATATTACTTATTAGTTATATAAGCCTTTGCTAAACTTATTAAGATATATAGTTAAGGTTTAATATATTCTTTTAGTCTAGCTATCTAACTATAGATATTATACTATAGAGATATACCCTTCTATATCTTAGGCCTTAGTCTAGTCTCGCTAGAACTAACTAGTAATTAGTTTATCTTAATTACTAATAATAGCCTTAGGCGTGCTATATTAGCACTTAATCTCTTAATATAAGACTCTCACTAGACCTATAGCATCTAGTTACTTAGTTATTACTAAGAATTATATTACTTTAGTTATCTAGTATATAACTACTAGAATTATATTATAAGTAACTCTATTATCTTAGTAACTTTCTAGCAAGCTAGTTAAAAAGTCTAAAGAAATCTATTAGAATAGGTATACTAGTAGTTCTAGTATTTATAGTAGCTTATATAGCTTATGCTATAGTATATACGCCCCTTAGTAGCGCGGATACTTAGCGATATATCGCTATATATCCTCTATTAAATATAGCTAATAAAGCTTTTATAAGATTAGCTTAGCTATCTTATTTGCTCCTATATACCTTAATCTAGGCATATTATAGTAGTTTTTTTTAGGATTTTATAGCAAAGGGATCCCTCTTCTAGAATAATAAGTCTTCTTTTAAACTAAAGGATATTATTCTTATTAACTTAGTATCCTTAGTATTCCCTAGTATTTTAGCAAACTTTAGCTATAATATCTCTATAGAAGTAGTCTTTAGCTTATAATCCTCTAACTATCTATTTAAGATCTACGCCTAGTTAAAGTATATAAGCTATTTTATCCTAAATAAGCTCCCTTAATATAGCACGTAGGATATACTATTCTAGTATAGTAACCCTAGCTCCCTCTAAGTCCTCTAGCCTATTGCTATTCTCTCGTGGAGCAGTTAGCGTAGCACCTATATATGCTTTTATATAAGTAATAGCGCTAATATGCATACTTATATATAGTAGCTTATTAGTACCTATCATAGGGTAGTACTAAGTTAAGGGTGAGGATCCCTTAACCTTAGAGCTAGCCCTCTAGTAAGGTTTTTATATACTTCACTAGACGGCTTAGATATAAGTTCTTATAATAGCTATAGGTCCTTTAAGCTTAGCGATATACTAGTAATCTATTGCTAAAAGCTAGCTAATAAGCCTTAGCTTCTTTCTAAGGGTAGGAAGTATATTATCTACCTTAATATCTTCTACTATATAGTTAGAGCGTTATAATAATATATCTACTAGATTAGTAACCCCTAACTTATATTAGATTTTAAGGTTAAATATAGATAGGTAGTAAACCTATTATATAAGCTTTATCCTATGCAGGCGTAGCAAGCACTCCTTTTAGCGCTATATAGTCTATAAGCACTATGAATTTCTCAGGAAGTCCTTATAAGTATTATACCTAGTAATCTAAACTTTCTATAATAGCAAGGAGTTCCTATTACCCTATAGCTTAGCGCCTCTATATATCTAAAAGCTTCCTTACCTAGAAGGCTACTAGGTGCTAAATTATACTATGCTTCTATAAGAGCACGCTAGATACTACCTAAGTAGATATATTAGTTTTAACCCTAGTTTCTAGCGCTAGGTTATAATATCTTAGTATTAGGTTTTTAGCAAATACTCTCTAAAGTATTTTAAATATAGTCTATATCTCCCCTATCTAAGCAAAGGCTCCTGACTTCATCCTATTTTAGCTTCCCTTAAGCGCGCTATTTATAAGGGCTGCAATATAGGATTATCTTATAATAAACTTATAGTAAAAGTTATAGAAGCTAAGGAATACTTAGATATCTCTAAAAGACTTTAGTATAGCTACTTAGTAACTACTTAGACTCTATCTAGGTCTATCTTAATACTATCTTAAGTAATATAAAACCCCAGAAAATCTACTTCTATCTAATAGAAGTTATATTTCTTTAGTTTTATAAATAGCTTAGTAGCCCTTAGGTAGCATAGGATAGCATAGAGGTCCTTAGTATACTATTCCCTTATATCTAAGTAGATTAGAATATTATCTAGGTATCTAATATAGTAAGTATCTAAAAAGTTAGCAGGTATTTAGTAAATATATACCTAAAAGGTTGCTAAGGTATTTATAAGCCTAAATAGTATTATAGTATATTTAAAGTGCCTATATTACGTTGCTTTATTAATTATGATTTAGTAGTATGCCTTGCTTAAGTTAATCTTAGAAATAAACTTTGCTCTAGCAAGTCTATTTAAAAGCTTGCTAATTAGTAGTAGAGGGTAATAGTTTTTATTATAATTTTATTTAATCCTCTATAGTCTATATATAGTTATAAGCTTCTATCCTTCTTAGGTATGAATAGTACTAGTGCTCCTATGGAGCTAGTTAAGTAGTATATATAGCCTGCTACCTCTATATCCTAAATATACTTAGTAAGTATTTATAACTACTCTACTAATATAAGGTATATAGGTCTATATAGGGGTTTCTTGCTAGGTTTTAGTTTAATATAGTATACTACTCTCTTTAGCTTTAGAACTTTCTTTATATTCTCCTTATTAAAAATGTTAGTAAAGTCTTAAAGTTCCCTAGGAATCTTCTTCTCCTGCTTATTATCTAGTGAATCTTTGCCTAAGGTCTCTATATCCTTTTTTCAGGGCTTATAGCGCTTATTAGATATATAATATAAGCTTATTAGCTATTCTCTATAATCTCTTAGATAATTACTTCTAGCTTAGTAAGTAAGAGGGGTTTATATAACTAAGTATATATATAAGTATTTATATAGATACCTTCCTATCCTATTAAGTTATTAGATAGAAGGATATCTCCTACTCCTTTAGGGCGAGGGCTTATAATAAAAGCCTAGCAAATCTTCTATAAGTAACTCTAATTATCTATAAGGAAGAATATAAGCTAGTAGACCTTACCTATAGGTATAGGCCTTCCTTAGAAATCTACTAATTCAGGGGCTATAATACTAGTAGCCTCCTTTAGTTAGAGTCTCTTAATAAGATCTTCTTATATAATATCTACTACTATATAGGTATCTATATTAACCTCTAGTTTAACTTCACTAGATACTTAGAGCGCTAATACCTATCCCTTAGTCTATCCTATTAGAACTAAGGTGATTTCTAGTATAATACCCCTTAGAGTTATATCTATGCCTACTCGTTTCCTGAGTCTTTAGTACTAGTTATACTAGGTACTATAATTATACTTATCCTACCCTATCTTAGGTTTAGGTTCTAGTTGCTGCTTATTAGCTGCGCATAGGTTTTAGTATAGTTAGGGGAGATATAGCTATACTTCTTATAGTTATAGCATTAGGGTCCCTAGGAGTTAGAGGGCATACTACTAGAGCTAGGTATTATATAGGTATCTGCTGAGTAGTTATTCTAGGATAGGGTTTCTAGGTAGTAGTCCCTTAGGTCTATTAACCTAGGGGGTTATAAGCTGCTCTTATAAGGGTAGTCTAGAGAGCCTAAGTATAATTACTTATATAAATTAGAATAGCTAGTAGATATTCCTATATATCTCCCTTCTATAATCTCCTATAATCTCTCTATATATAGGGTAATAATGTATATATTAGTATAGTTAATATCCTGCTTAAAAGTTTTACCCTTTAGGGTCCTAATAAGGCCCTAAAAGAAGGCGTATACCTTTATATTACCTATACTTAGCTCGCTAAGTACTTACTTACTAGACTCCTATTAAGCTTAATATATAATTAGTTTCTTATTATCATTCTAATAGCACTATCTTAAAGTATTATAGTAGTTCTACTCTTAGAGCTTAGGTATAATATATTACCCTCTTATAAAGATTCTAAAGTCTTCCTATTTAGGGTTAACCTAATTCCCTAACTTATCTATAAGTATTTACTAATAATTCCGCTATTCTATTTATAAGGTATGCTCTATTATACTTAAGGTCTACTAGATATACTAGCTATTAGAGCAGCTAGGGTAGTACTTATAAGCCTCTTTAACTATAACAAGCTAATCTTCTATTATTATATTAGTAGATTCGCTAGTAAGGCGCGCTATATTATAATTTAGGGTTTTTTTTAAAAACCTTAGGCGATTACTTAGCAGCAGCTTAGTTACTTAATATAGTAGTAATTAGCTTATACTAATTAGCTATTATAGTTATAATCTATTATATTAGCACTTAGCTAGTTACTTTATCTAGCCCTCTAGCTTAGGCTAGCATATTAGTTATAGCTATAGATATCTAGCCTATTAGCCTATCTAGTCTATAGGAAGGGGTCTTATATTCCTTATTTTCCTATATATACTTATTATCTAAGTAGCGAGTATTTAGTATAAGCAGCCTATCCTCTTTAGAGCTCCTAGCCTTACTTAAAGCATAGCTTCTTACCTCCCCTTATTAGCTTATATTATCTTCTAATTACTTGCTAGTATTAACTTCCTTATATAGGTTTATATAGGCTATTTTACTCTACTCTTAGCAAATATTAGGTATAAGTTTTTAGCCTAATTAATAGGTATTACTTAGGTATATAGTATTATTATTATTACTAACCTTCCTAAAGCAGGGTAGAAGCAAAAGAATTATAAAGATATTAAGGGGTTAAGAGCTATAGTTAGATTAAACTAATAATAGAAGTATCTAAAAGGTAGGTCTAGTATTATTATACTACTTTTACTTACTTCTTCTAAGATCCTTCTTTTCTAGCTTTTAGTAAGTACTTACTAAGTCCTTGCTATAAGGGTTCTATACCCTAGACCTATAGGCCTCTCTATCCTTTCAGCTTGCGCTAGCTGAGGTGTCTCTAGCTTCTCCAGCCTGGGTGTCTAGTCCCTTATACTATGCTATATTCCCTATATCTTAGGGCTTAGTAAGTGACTAGTATCCTATTAGCTATGACCCTATTAGTAATATTCTATATACCTAGCCTAGAGTTTATTATAATTAAACTCTATTACTAATTTATTAGTATACTATTACTAGTTTGCTTTAGATATTCTAACTAGTGCTAGTTTCTTAAATTAAGGTAGAAGCAATAGAGTTATAAGAGTATAGCTATAAGCCTAAACTAGGAAAGGCTAGAATACTAAAACGTAGGTATCTATTATTATATTAAACTATTACTTAACCTTCTAAGTCTTTTGCTTATAGAGTTTTCTCTAAGGTATATTTATCCGCCCCTAATTTGCTAACGTTTTGCTAATAGCGTGGCTTTGCATCTTGCACCTGCTATTGTTCCTTATACTTATTTACCTCCTTAATTACTAGGGTATAGGCGCGTAGTTATTTAATAATATAATTATTAGTAATTCTTATAGAGGTCTTATAAGTACTTAAAAGTAATTAGAATATATTCTAATTATAGTTAGAATATATACTAGAAGTATTTACTTTATTAGGCTAATTCCTTACTAATATCTGAGTAGTAGACATAGCTCTAGACTAGGTAGCCCTTATTATACTTCATAGCAGGGTATTCTTACTAATTATAAGTATAGCTAAAATACTTAGTATTAGGAGCAAAGCTAGTAGTTACCTTTATTTAATTAAGATCGAATTATATAGGGATCTTAATTAGAATATTTTTCCCTCTATATAAAAAAGTAAAATAGAACAACTTATAGAACTATTAGCTTTTAATATAGCTTTAGGTTTAGAGGAGGTATAATAGGTTTAGGTAGACTTATAGGGCGATATTAGAGCTATAGTATAGCTCTTACTAAGGGTTTTAAAGTAGCAATAGAAAGCTGTAATTATAATAAGTACTATAAATATAAATTTCTTTTATATATAATATATGAATAGCTTCAATATTATTTATACCTAATAGTATACTAACTAAAGTTAGAATAATATTAAGGTTATAGACCTTATAGAGATACTTCTTAATTATATTTTAAGATGAAAACGCCTCATTCTAATAATAATTAGGAAATATAGAGAAAAGATCTTAAGTGTATTTAGTACTTATATAGTAATATATATACCTATTATTATTATGAGTATAGTAATATATCTCTCCTATACCTAGGAATACTTAGCCTAAATTATTAGTCTTATGGGTTAGGAGACGAGGTTAGCGCTAGTTAGTCGTAGCGTTCTTAAATTATAAGTATAATATCTATATAAAAAAGATTAGAATATAGATAGAATATATTCTAAATCTATTCTAAATCTATTTAGAGAGTATAATTAACTTATTCACTTCGTATAATAGGATGATATTATTACTTTTTTGAATAATAACCTAATATAAATAAGAGACTTAGAGGAAGAAGAATTTTTTTTTTAAATAGGAGACTTAGGGATTTTAAAGAAAAAAAATAGTTACTTTTTAATTATTATATATTAGTAACTTTAACTAGCTCTAAGCTCTAACTTTTAATTCTAGTATTTGATTAAATAGATTTCTCTTTTAATATTATACTACTTAGTTTATCTAAATTTAGGCTATTTAATTAAAAACCTTTATATAACTAGATTATATTTAAAAAAGATCATTTATGTAACTAGATTATAATTCAAATAGGTTTGTAATATAAATAGATTATATTTAAAAGAATATTACTTATCTAGCGGGATCGTATTTTAAAAATAATATCCTTATAATAGGATTATATTTAGAAATTATAGCTTAAAGAGCTAGATTTTATTTAAAAAATATAATATATATAGCTAGATTTTATTTAAAGAATATAGCTTACATAGCTAGATTTTATTTAGAGTGCGTTCTACCCCTTTAACTAATAGAATCTAGGCCTATAGCCCCTGCCTACCCGTAGTAATAGTTAGGTTAGGTTAGGTTTTGCAGTCGGGTTATGTTAGGTAGGGGGCCAATGGTCGCTTGAGCTGTAGTCTCAATACCGACCTCCTCACAGACCTTTTTCGCCTTCGCTATTATAAGACGGCTCACGGTAACGTTTGACGAAGACCCCCCTGTTTGCCACCATCAGCGAGATGATATGCGATACACTTCTCTCCTACGTGTGAGGACCCGGGAACCAGCAGCAGCAGCAGCTTGCATCGCATGGAATCGAACCTTAGATTAGCTGCCGGCAACGTCCATCCGTACCACATTGAAAAATCACGAGTCGTCCAGGTTACTTTCCAGGATCCAATTCGAGTTTCGGGTTGCAGCAGCATCCCATGTGTGGGCGCCTTTACCGTTGCCCCGGACCTGTTTACTCTTTCTTGCGACAAATACAAGTCCAAGATAGAGAAGACTCGTCCCAATGGAGACCTCGCTAAAGCTTCCGCGGTCCAATGCCGATGTTCGACGCGTCTGTCGTTTCTAGTCGCGCTGACGACGACTACCATTGGTGTTCCGTGTTCACGCGCCCGTACTCCCACCCTCCTCTATAAGGCGAAAAGAGGACGACGTGTGCCCCTGCGCCACCGCGGGCCGTTGTTGTCTTCGTCGCTTCCGTCGCCGCATCAACGACGGGACAGAACCCTGACATGGCGCATGGGGTATGTATGGGTCAAGTGTCTCAACGACCAAACCAAATTGTCCAACTGTCCAGTGGGAATTGGCGATTTTGGGGAGAACAGCCTACCGGGATGGGAGCACAATGGGACGGGATGCAAAGGTCCATCTGCGTCTTGGTCTGGCTTTCTAAAAGGATTGGACGAGAGACAGGTACAGACAGGTAAGCAATTCCCCGTGCAGTAGTCCATCATACATGCAAGCTACCGTTGGGCCGAGAGGGTGGACAGCGACAGCGTTTGGTTTTCGGGGACACGAACAACTATAAAGAGGCGCGCTATTCGGCACCCCCGGTCTGCTATTCAGCACCCTTCTAACCGCAGTTAGTAAAGCACAGCTCTAAGTATAACTTTAGATATAGGCTATACTAAACGTAGCATTATGCTAAATATACTAGCTATAGCGTAAAATTATATATAGAACGCGCTAACGCGTTAACGCGAGTATATTATTTTATTTTCTTTATAATAATATATTTACTCCTATTACTTAAATATTATCACAGTTAGCGAATAGGCGAAGGTTAGCATACTTTAATTACGCTATATTAAGTAGATTCTATATTAAAGAAGGGAAAAGTCTATTTATAGGCTAGCATAGCCCTAGAAGGCTAAAGGCTTGCCCAGAGATTATATAACTTAGTAGTTATATAATCCTAAATTTAAGTAGGTTTAACCTAGCGCTATAGCATTACCCCCCCCCCCTTTACTAAAATTACTATTATAGTAATTAACTACTATATACCTAAGTATTCCCCTAAATAGCGTTCTTATTCCCTATAGTTATACTAGGGTATTATTATTATCTATAATAGCGGGGTCCTTATCTTAGGTAATAGCTAGAAGCTAAGCTAAAAGGTAATTCAATAATTGTATAGTAGCTAGATTAATAATATGAAAGTCCTATAGTGCTACTAGGGTATACTTAAAACTTTTAATATTATATTAAGTAGGGTTATAGTTATAGCTTTTCTAATTAGCATAATATTATAAATATTTTTAGTATAACTAGCTAGTAGTTACCTATATAACCTTATATTCTAGAGTCGGGTTAAATTGCCTATGCAGCCTGGCTATCCTGCCTATATAGGGCATAACGCCGCCCTACCCACCCTTAATAGCAGCCTCTTATTAGTTAGAATTAACCTAGGATTTTTTTTAAGCTTAGCGATTTTCACGCTATATTAATATCACCCTTCTACCTATCTTTTATTACTACTACTACCCTCGCTAGCCTACCTAAAATAACGTCGCTATAATGCCTCTCAAAGCGCTAATAGGCGATGAGATCGGTTATAATACTCTTAAGTAGCTAATTAATAATATCATAAGCTAAGCAAAGACCTAGGGATATATAATTATTAACTGCTACCTATTAAACTATAAAAATAGTATACCTCGATAATAGGACCTCTGCTATAATATAGGTAGTTAGAACCTACCTAGTATAGCCTAAGTCCGCGCTGCTACTTTATATAAAACCAACTACCCTTAGTTAGCTAAGGCTATATATTATAAAAACCTTAAAGATTACTAGTTCTTTATAATAAAGAACGATTAGTATAATCATAAGCCTTCTTAGAATAACGCTGCCTATCCCTCGTATTAGAAGCGCTCTAATAGCTAGCGCGAGGAACTTTAAGAGATCTTTCGAACTACTATATCAAGCAGTCGTTTAGTAACCGCTTTAATAGCAGCGCGCTACCTAGACTAGCCTTAGAAGCATTAAGATATTAAGAACGAGTAGTAACACGCCTAGCTAGCTATCCTAAGTAGTAATATACCTATATAGGCCCTCCTCTACCTTCTCGAATAGTATTATATAAATTACTGCTTTTAGTAACTCGATAGCTACCTTAATAGCTTATTTTAGACCTACTTATACTACGAGTAGATATATAAGCTATTTCCCTATATCTTATCGCTTAATAATATATATAAGACTAATCGCTTCGGTATGCTATTAATAAATATTATAAGTATTACTAATATTAGTACTATATTTAATATTAGCTTTTGCTTACTTAATAAAGAGGATAGGGAGGTATATTAGTAGGCAATCGAGCGCCTCGAGGAGTTATATATTAATCTTAGTATCGTTTACCTACCCTGCGTTATTCTTACTAACTTCGAGAAGGCCCTCAAGACTACCCTTAATAATATCTAGCCTAGCGTTTAGTAATAGCTCTATATTTAGTATATTAATAAGAATATCTAATTCGAGGTTAAGAAGCGCTAGATTAGTAATATAAAAGATCCTATACCTACTACTAATAAAGATATATATATTAACCCTATAGTTTAGCAGCTTCTCGTAGGTATTATATTAGAGGAGCCCGTTGCTACGTCTTCTATCCTATAAGACGTATCCTATAGCCCTAATAGCTTTATAATACTTTAGAAGGCTATAATCTACGCTACTACGAAGGCTCTATTCGAGGAGTGCTAGAAGACTATACTTAATAAGTTTAAAGCGTAGGAGGCTTATATTAACTATATACTCGAGACCTACCTACCCTTCCGCAAGGAGTTCGCTGCTTGCTATATTAATAAGTATACTAACTTTAGCTTACGCGTTACTTCGCATATAGAGGGGTCTTATAAGGAGATTAAGAGTTACTTATTTAATTTAACTACTAATCTACGTTTCCTTACTAAATATATAGAATAAATAATTAATAATTAAAAAGCTACCTATATAACTAATCTTATAGACTAATAGAACTATTAACTTATGGAGTTTAGTACTAACGATCGATCAAAGGATTAGATAGGTAATATACGCAGCCTCTACGCTAGGAAGGCGCTTAAGTTAATCGCTAGCTAGCACTAATTAGTTTATAAGTAGCTAAAAAAGCAGATCCTAAATAAGGCATATATATAGCAATTTACTACTTAGTTTTGATTACCCTATTCCTATACGATTAAGGCCTGCTTATAACGTAACGAGAGCCTCTCCTATCTTTACTACTACCTATAATAGCACTTAACGAATAACCTTCTTAACGAGGACCCCCTCCGATATATATTTAACCTAATTATTATTATAAGCTATAGCTAGCCTCGTAATAGCTACTTATAAGTGCTAGTCGCCTTGCTACTATCACAGACCCTAGCGAGAACCCCGGGAAGAGAAGCTAACCGCCCCTAGGCATCCTAGGTAAGCTAGGCCTAAGATCCGTCTTACTAGGAGAGAGAAGACAACCTAATACTACGCTAGGGCTTTAATAAGGTTTTAGAGGACTTAAGGGCTTAAGAGGATAATATATAAGCCTTGCTAGTAGCGCTACTAGCGCTACTAATACTAATACTAGCGCCCCGAGGCAGAGGCTATAGCAGACCCCGTAGTAGCTAGGCTTGTAGTAGTAGAGGTAGAGGAGGCGGTAGAGATATCGCTAGTAAGGCTCCCTAGCCTCGGAGAGGTCGGAGTGCTAGTTAGGCCTATAGAGGATAAGGCTAGACTAATAGGATATATAGGATTACTAGGGTAATTAACCTAATTAGGCAATAAGTAGAAAGAATAGTATTAATTAAGAAGATATTAGATTCGAGCAATTTAGGTATTAATTAATAAAACTAGTAAAACTAGCTAAAAACGCGTTTACTATAGTCTTTTTGAACTATTAAATAACTTAGTTAATTATTAGGTAAATCCGACTAATCGGAGGCTGCTGTTAAGCTGAAGTAGGGCGGTATAGGTGCCCTATAGAAGCAGGATATCCAGGCTGCACAGGCAATTTAACCGGTCTCATATTCTAGCTTATTATTAAACCTAATAGTAAGTAATAGGGCTTTAAATTAACTTAGTAGAGGGTCCTTAGTAGCTTTCTAAAGCTTACTAGGGTAGAATACTAGGTAATAGTTATATTCTTTTAGTAGATCTAATACCTATATTCCCCTAGGGTTAGTAGCTTTAATTAGCTACAATCTATCCTATAATATAAATAGTTTTAAAGAGTTCTCCTAGCGCTATCTGTCTATTAATATATAAATAATATCTCCTATAGCTAAGTGTGAGGGTTATAGGCTATAAAAGGCCGGGCCGGGGAAGGAAAGAGCAGTAGTAACATAGGGGTTAGTTGTATTATAGAAGACAAGTTAGCCCTTTCTAGCCACTTATGCATATGGAGCCCTTTTTAGGGCTCGGCTCAGCTCAGCTAACTAATGCGGTTTAACTTCGGCGGAGGCCCGGCGCTAGTTCGGCGCTAGCTTGGCGCTATAATCCTAATCCTATGCTATAATCCTAATCCCTTATAATTACCCCCCCTCTAGAGGGCTTAGTCTCTAAGTCTAATAATCTATAAAACTCCTACCTGCGCGGGGATTTAAACCCTCTATATTATCTCTAATTAGTCCTTTTTATCTCTCAGGTCTAGGCCTTCAGGTCTTTTACCTAGTTACTATAGCTTCGCTAGAAGCCCCCTAGGCACTTAGCAGCTTATAGTTATCTTTATATACCTGCGCAGGGATTTAAACCCTCTATAGCGCGGTCTTTTCTAGGCCTTTAGGTCTTTTACCTAGTTACCTTAGCTTCTGCCTAGCTTTAGGCTTTTCCCTATAGCTAGCAGGCTTTATATACCTAGGCGGGGATTTAAACCCTCTATAGCATCTCTTCTAGGCCTTCAGGTCTTTTACCTAGTTACTATAGCTTCTACCTAGCTTCAGGCTTTTCCTTATAGCTAGTAGGCTTTATATACCTACGCAGGGATTTGAACCCTCTATAGCGCGGTCTTTTCTAGGCCTTTAGGTCTTTTACCTAGGTACCTTAGCTTCTGCCTAGCTTTAGGCTTTTCCCTATAGCTAGCAGGCTTTATATACCTGCGCAGGGATTTAAACCCTCTATAGCGTCTCTTCTAGGCCTTTAGGTCTTTTACTTAGTTATTATAGCTTCTGCCTAGCTTCAGGCTTTTCCCTATAGCTAGTAGGCTTTGCCTACTAATCCCTGAGGACTTAGTAGTAGTTTAATTATCCTCTAATATATATAGCTTAAAGACGCTATCCTCTACGATCTATATACCTCTCCTAGTAGGAATAGCTATAATAGCTTTAATACTTATATAAGGGCTACCTAGGCCTGCCGAGGGCCTAGCGACTAGCTAGCAGAAATAGTACTAATTAGTAGGATAGCCCTTCCTATAGCACTCTTCGCACTATAGGTCGGCCTAGTAGTTAGCCTCGTAGTAGTTAGTCCTGCTATACTTTTAGCATATACCGCCTAGGGCATCGGGGCTGCTATAGTTAAAAAGAGCCCTCTTTAGAGCGGGCTTATTAGTAGCAGCTCGCGCTAGTAGCACTACGGGCTCTGCGAACCGCTCTAGGTATATAGCCTATAGCTACTCTATAGTAGTAGCTATAGTATATAGCTACTATATATTAAATTTCTAGTATTTAAGGCCCTGCTAAAGCTAGGGTAAAAGCTAGAAGTAAAAGGTGAGGGCTTAGGCCCGGGACTCTTTAAAGTCCAGGGTTCTAAAGACCTAGTAGATCGCTAATTACTTAGCAAAAAACTAGAGAGGCTATTAGCTAGGTTCCTACTAAAGGTTATTAAAGAGGCTATATAGCTAGCGTTCTTATAGTCCGGGGTTAATATACTCTTAGTAAATAAATATAGAGAATTTAGCCTATATTAGATTAATAAGACTAGTATAATAGTAGCGCTATTATATTTATAGCCTAGTAGTTACCCTTATAAGTATCTACTAGATCTTTTATAGCTTAGAGGCTCTAGGCTAGAGGGTATTGCTATCTTCTATTGCTATTAGCTAATTATAGGTTTAGGCTAGTATACTATCTTTAGCAAGGGTTTTATAAGTATATACTAGAGGGCGTTTATATTTGCAGGCCTAGGTCTTAGTCTTAGAAGCTAGCATAGGGCGCGCGGATAGGGCCTGAATAAGCGCGTTATTCTAGTTAGCTTAGCGCTAAATAGTTATAATAAGTTTAGCGATAAGGGCTATATCAGGGCTTATAGTTATTACTATCCCTAACCCCGGAGGGGTCTTAGAAGCAAATTTTTACTTAGCTTATTAGACGTAGAGGCGCTAGCAACGCCTTAGTAGAGGCCTGATCTTATACTACTACTCATTCTAGAGCTAGTTGCTTATTAATTAAGTAGAACTTATCTAATTATAAGGGTAATAGCCTATAAAAAGCTAGGCTAGGGAAGGAAAGAGTAGTAATAACATAGGGGTTAGTTATATTATAGAAGATAAGTTAGCCCTTTCTAGCTACTTATGCATATAGAGCCCTTTTTAGGGCTCGGCTCGGCTCGGCTGACTAATGCGGTTTAACTTCTGCGGAGGCCCGGCGCCGATTCGGCGCCGGCTCGGCGCTGTAATCCTAATCCCACGCCGTAATCCTAATCCCTTACACTAAGTTATTAAGCTAGTAGTAGTAATTGGTAGTATAAGTATAGTAATATTAAGCTATAGCTATATTCCCTTTAGTAATATCCTATATATTATAGAGGTTTTATATAAGCTACTAGGTATTACTCTAGTTAATCTTTTCTTTTATTATTAAAAACCTCTATATATACTAATCCTAGTTAAAACTTATTTATAATAAATACCCTTCTTTAATCTTAAATAATATAAGCCTTATAGTTTTATTTAGTAGTATTACTTAAGCGAAGTTTATAATAAGGAGTATTTCACTCTAGTTATCTTAGAACTAGTTTATCTAGGGGTAAAGGTATTAAATTAGATACTAAATTAAGGATCTTAGTCTATCTATTAGTTTTTATATAGCTAGCTATACTTAGTTATATAGTTATATTATATTTCTTATAAAGTTTACTCTAGAAGTTAGAAGTAAACTAAGGGCCTCTATTAGATATAATTATAATAATAAAACATATATATTAAAAGATATAAGTATAATATAAGTAGGTAAGATCCCGCGTTATAATAGTTTTATAATAGGAAAGGGAGACTATCTTCTTTAATAAGTAATATATTATTAAAAATATATTATTATACTTTTGGTAATTAATAGGTATAGTATAAAGTCTATTATAATATATTCCTAGGGTTAGTTTGATATTAGTAAGGGTTTTAACTCACCTAGGGGCTTATCTCTTAGCTTCTAAGCCTAATAATAGGTATAGTAATTATAAATATACTACTTAATATTAATAGTTAGCTAGGGCTAAACGTAGCGCTCCTTTAGAAGCTTAATAGTCTTATTCTAACCTAGGTATATTATAAGCTTTTAGGCATAAGCCTTATAGATTAATCTTATATATAGGTCCTCCTCCTTAGGTATTATAAGCTTCCTATTTATTATTAAAGGCTATCTTATATTTTCTAGCGCTCCTTTTTAATAATAGCGAGTATTTTTAATACTTTAAGTAATAATATATTAAGCTTATAGTTAAGCTAGAGGATCTATTTAACTAGGAGGTATCCCTTTAGCTTATCTTCTAGTTTAAGTATATTAATAGCTATTATAGAGTAGCTTAGGGCGCCCTCTAGTAGCTAGTATAGCTTATTTATTATCTCTAGGAATAAATAGGTAAGTAGTAGTAATACTTAAGCATAATTTAACTTATAAATAGCTTATTAAGTTCAAAGGTCTTTATTTTTCTATAAGAGGGTATTAGCTACTATATTTTTATATCCTAAGTAGTATTAAATATAAAAGTTAAAACTAGCTAAGATATTTAATTAATAGGCATAGTAGATATTTAGAAGCTTTTTAGTTATAAAATAGAGTAGTAGTTATTAGTTTATGATAACCTTAAAATACTAAGTAATTACTAAGAGTTTAGTTCCCTATTCCTCTAATATAAGAATAATTACTATTATCTTATAGTTATAAATGGGGTAATTTATCTAAGTTAGTAATATAATCTTTAAGAAATAAGCTACTAAGTATTATAAATTATTATTAGTTTATTATTAGAGGAGGAGAGTAGTATAAATAGATTTAGAGGTATCTATCTTAACTTAGGTTAGTAGCTTAGGCTTCTAGTAGTATAAAATAGGGATCAATATTAGATCCTCTTTTAGTATTATAAATACTATTATATAGTTATTATTAAAGTTAAACTAAGCGCTTTTAGCTATAAGCTTAATACGTAGCTAAGTAATCTTTTTATAATCCTTAATAAATTATTAATAGAAGTTATAAAACCTTAAGAAGGACTAGATATTATATACTATAGTTAGCAGTTACTAGTCTTTTATTATAGAGACCTTCTTAGGGTTAGAGCTAATCCCTTTAGTAGTAATAATAAACCTAAGGTAATATATTTTAGTTATACTAAATTTATACTTCTTAATATTAGCCTAAAGCCCTACTTAGTATAGCTAGTTAAGGACCTCTTAATATAGTCCTTATACTAGAGGGGGTCCTCTAAGTATACTAGGATATTATCTATATATATTATATAGAAATTATCTAGGTATTCTAGAAGGGTATTTTTTATATACTATTAGTATATAGCTAGCTTATTATAAAGCCTAAAGGGTAGAACTTTATACTTATAAGAGCTATATTAGGTATAGAATATTATTAAGTCTTCTAAGTTAGCGTAGATATAGATTTAGTAGAACGCCAAGTAGATATTAATTTTTATAAATACTTTAGCTTAGCTAATTTAACTTAGTATCTTATTAGTTAGGGGTAATAAGTACTAATCTTTTTTAGTAAATCTATTTAGCTTTTAGAAGTTAATATAGAACTATAGGTAGCTATTAGCTTTCTAAATAAATAATATAGGGGATATAAATAGGGTATTACCTAGTATTATAAAGCTCTTTTTTAAGTTCCTAAGGAGGTATTACTAAGTAGCCTTAAGTTCTAGTAGGAATTACTTATATAATAAGTAGAAAGTTAATTACTCCTTTATATCTAGCTCTAGTTTAGTTTAATAATTATAAGGGTAATAAGGAGGTAATATATTACTAATAGTTTTATTAAAGTAATCTTTCTAATCCTAGGGGTATAAGGGAAGTCTCTTATTAATTAAGTATTAGTTCTTAGCTTTATTAACCTTTAGGGGGCTTATATCTTTCTCTTCTACTTCCTACTTATTAGTAATTATTAGGTTAAGCTTATATAATAATATAAAGCCTAACTTAATATTAGTATGCTTTAGGTTCTTTTTAAACCTATAGTACTAATAAATACTATATCAAGGTCCTTCTTTACTTATTAGGCTTTAGGGGTAAGGGGTCTAGGCTTTTAATATAGTAGTTACTAGGTTTAGTTAACTATTAATACGCCTTTTAATACTATATCTATCTTTTATAAGTTATTATTATATCCTAAGTCCTTAGGTATATAGCTCTCTTATAGGATCTTTATAGGGGTCTTTATCTTACTTCTTATAGCTTTTTAAGCATTATATAGCTATTCCTTAGCTTTAAATATAGCTTAATAGTATTTTATATTAAGTTAATACTTAATATTAATTTTAATAAGTTAAAAGAGGTCCTTAGTATCTTATATAATTATTTAAGGGAGGTCTTAGGTTATAGGGGTATTACTAAGCTATTATAAGTACTAATAATTCATATTTATACTAATATTATAGTAATTAAACTATAAGTAGCTAAGAATAAGGTTATACCTCCTTATATTAAGCTAGAGGAGGGGTATTTATATTAATTCTTAGCAGTCTACTTATATTAAGTAGTCTATACCTTAATTATAATATCTAATAGCTCTCTATTAAATCTAGCAGCTAGGATAGGGCGTTATAACGTATTATATTTAATATAATAAAAATCCCTTAGTAAGGGGGTTATATAGGTATTTGTAAAAGTATAGCTATTTGCTCTAGTATTAAAACGGGCTCTAAGGCGAATACCATATCTATTATAAACTAGAACTAACTCTTTCTCTAGTAGTTTACTATTAATTTAGTTATTATAAATTAATAGATATTATTACTAATCACTAATCTCCTCAGCCCTCCCCTAGTAAGAAGTCTATTTTTACTAAGGGCTCTAGTTTTCTACTAGCTCTAAGTTATTATTAATAGCTTTAATAAGCTTAGTAATACTTATAGTAGCTCTAGCCTTCTTATAGGAGTAATCCTATGAGGTATAGCTAGTATTATTATAAATAAAATAAGCACCCTAGTTATAGAGCTTCTTATATAAAACCTTAGGGATTTAGTCCTAGTTAATATAAGCTTATATATAGGGGTTTCCTCTTTTAAAAGGTTTAGTATAGGTTACTAGAGTAGAGCCTTATATTGTAGTTAAGTTAGCTAAGTAGTTATTAGAGGGTGCTATAATATAAGCTATAATATAAACCTAAGTAATATAATCCTAGAAGTTAAGGGCGCTATTTATATAATGAATAGAGTAATAGTTCTAAAGAGAGGTAAGTAGTTTCTTATAGAACTTCTAGTGCTACTAAGACTCTAGGAGCTTAGTCTTATAAATAAGTTTAATAAATATAGCTTACTTAATCTAAATATCCTTAAATAGTTTAAAAAAGGTATTAAGATTTATCTAGGCCTTATTATGCTAAACTAGGTTAATAAAGATACCCTTTAGCTTATTAATAAGCTATTTTATTATAATAATTTAAAGTAGGCTACCTAAGAGGAGGGGGGATAAGATATTATAAGTAGTTCCTCTAAAGCATAAGAGTATATACTTAAAGTATTAGGACTTATTATAGTATTCTCTATTATTAAGGCGTATTTTAATATAAAAAAGCTAGGTATTAAACTTTAGGTACTTAGGATTAGTACTCTTGATACTTATAAAAATACGGACCTTAGGTATCTTAGTAATCTAGATATTATTATTACTAATAATTAATAAGGGTAAGCTAGAGTAGATCTAACTCTTAAAGTATAATATTTAGTTAAGGATTACCTAAAGTATAGCGCTATAGTTACTAGAGAGAGGATTTACTAGGGGAGGAGTAGTAATTATATTATATTTAAAATACTAGAGTAAGGCTTTATTTATATCCCTAGCTTTATCTTATTCTTCTATTATAATAATAATATTAGGTTTAGTTATACTCTTCTTAGTAGCGCTAAAGTATAGTAGACTAATTAGTATTAGTATTAGTAATATAGGTATTACTTGAATACTCCTAGAGCTCCTAATTCTTATATTCTAAATAGAGGGTAGTATTATAAAGTATATAGAGGTTATTACTTATAATAATACATCTAATATAAAGAGCTTAAAACTTAGTACCCTAAGTAGCTCTCTTTATAAGCTAGTCTTAGATCTAGGTAAGGGTTAAGTTAGGGTTATTTTAAAATAACTATATTATATTATTAAGTATAAGGGTAATCTTCTAGCTTTTGCCTAGGTAATTATAATTAATAAGAAAGAGGTTAAAGAACTTTTATAATTTAATAATAATACTCTAGGCTAGGCTCTTATTTATATCTATATTAAGGTCTATAAATGGGCTTTTAATAGGCTATTCTTATATAGGCTTATTTAAGTTAAAAACCTTTAGGTCCTTATATAGAGGGGTATTATAGTTAGATAATATAATATAATAGTATTAAAGGGGCTTAATATAAGGCTCTAAGAGACTTTTAGTATTAAATATAAGTATTATTATAGCTTTATAACTATGACTAGCTAGTTAAGTCTTATTTAGTATATTATTATAAGGTAGAGGGGGGGTATTAATCAAACTTAAATTAGTTAGAGTATAGATTAATTAGCTTAGCGCTTACTTAGGTATTATATTTATATTAGTTAATTAATAGGGTAGGGGTAATAATAGTTAATTAAGATATTATACTTCTATCTCTAAAGAATTAATAGAAGAATATAGAATAGTATTATAATTAGTAAATAAGTAAAGGTTAATATATTTTAATTATGCTATATTAAGTAGATTCTATATTAAAGAAGGGAAAAGTCTATCTATAGGCTAGTATAGCCCTAGAAGGCTAAAGGCTCGCCTAGAGATCACGTGACTTAGTAGTTACGTGATCCTTAATTTAGGTAGGTCTAACCTAGCGCTGTGATAATATCTTATATTATTTTACTACCTTAAAACTATCTTTTTATATTCCCTATTAATACTTATTATAGATCTTAAAAACCCTATACTTAAAGGCCTTATAGCTAAAGTCTAGTAATTCTAGAAAGTTTATAGGTATAGTATAACTTATATAAAAGGTAAGAAGGTAGTAAGTAGTAGGGAGTAGCTATAATTAGCCCTTATTTATAACTATAGTAATTAATTAAAGCCCTTAATAGTTATAAAGAGGAAGATAAAGACTTATAAAACTAGCTACCAATAGTTAATAAGGTTATTATAACGAGGAGAGTTATAGGAAGTTATATAGGTAAATAACTCTTATAATTACTTACTTACTACTAAGGAGTTAATCTTAATAAGTTAATCCCTTTATAGATTATTATAAGAAGAGATTAGTAGTATTAAGGTTATTTAAGAGAAAGTAGAGGTAAAGTTAAAATTAAGTAAACTAATTATAAGGGATATTACTATCTAAATTAACGAGAAGATTAATATAATTAATTATAAGAGAGAGGAATATTTAAAACTTATAATAGTAGTTATATTAAGAGAGTTATAGACCCTTTATATTAATATAGATATTTATAAAGGAGATCTTTTTAAGTAATAATATTAAGTACCTAAGTATTTATTATAATAGAGAGATAAAAAGGATTAAGAGAGTCTTTTAGATATACTTATAATATTTTAAGTAGTAATAATAAAACCTAGAGCTTTTACAAATAGATATAGTATATAAAGTTAGTAAATAAAATAATAAAAAAGGGAAAACTAATAACTAATATATTATAATAAGTAAATCGATTTAATATACCGCTTTTTAAGATTAATAGTATAACTTTAGTCTATCTAATATTTAATATAGCCTTTTACTTAGTATTAAATAAGAGTATAAAGGTATATAAGTAAGTAATACTCTAGATATAGTATTTACTAATTTTAGAGCAAATCTCACCCCTAAAAGTAATACTTATAGACTTTAATAAAGCGCTAGAAAAAGTAATAAGAGTAGTATTTTAGTATACCTAGTAGTAGCTTTATTAATAATATATACTAAAATATATAGTATTAAGTATAGAAACAAATAGAATAGTATATTAGAGGGAGAAGAGTAGGTAGGAGGAGGTAGTAGTAGTAGTAACTAGGCTAAAATTTAGCTTAACGCGCTAAATCCTAATTAAACTAGTATAATAGCTAGTATTATATTATTATGTAATAGTATGGCTATAGGCCTAAACCAGGAAAGGCTAGAATGCTGAAATATAGGTATCCATTATTATATTAAACTATTGCTTAACCTTCTAAGTCTGCAGCTTGCAGAGTTTTCTCTAAGGTATATTTATCTACCCCTAACTTACTACTATTTTGCTAATAGCATAGCTCTATATCCTATACCCGCTAGTATTCCTTATAATTACCCCCCCTTCTAAAGCCTTAGTCCCTAAGGCATACTAGTAGGGTAATGCGGCTCTATATTGCTAACTATAGGGCGATAGTTTAGCGCCTTTATTATATTATTTGCTATTACTCCTTCCTACGCTAGATTTAGACTGCTATAGCGAATAACGTATTTTATTTTCTAGTGCATTATATATTTCTGAATTTTAAGTATTGCTATTGTTTTTTAATTAGTTACTAATAGATATATAACTATTTAGTAGTATATAGCTAGTAATTATTTAGCTTTATTACCTAGTGACGCTAAGTATAAAAGGGCGTCTTCTTTTCGAGGTCTCTAACCTAGTTAAACTTTTCCTTCTTTGCTATCCTTCTTTTTTAACTTAATAGCCTTTGTTTTTCTTTTAGCGCCTATTTTATAAACTTTCGCTATAATTATCTAATTTTCTTCTTTTCCCTTTTCTAGTTTATCTCTCTCTCTATTATTTCGCTAATCGCTCTCTATAATATCCTATATTACGCATATAGGCGTGGTGCTTGCTAAATACCTATATAATCCTGAAATCCTCTCTAGCAACCTCACTAGTAATGCTAATAGTAGCTATCCTTGCCTCAGCTATCTCTATAAGATATACTAGGATATTTTCAACCTTTGCTATATATATAGCGACTATATATAGAAGTATATCTATTGCAACTTTAATAAAAAGAAATATACTACTATAAGTCTATACTAGTTTGCTACCTAGTTACTATATACTAACGCTTAGTAGGTCCTCTAGGAGCTTTAGAGCATAGCCTAGATAACCTAGAATATATTCTATTAAATCCAAATTTAGGAGCATAAGGGTATTCTAACCCCTCTTTATTATTACTATATTCTCGCTTCCCTTAGTAACTATTTAATAATATAGAAGTATATTACTAAGCTTATCTATAATCCTACTACTAGTAATAATAGCTATAATATAGAGCAGCTCTAGCTCTAGGAGCTCGCTTTAATCTATAAGCACCTAGCTCTTAATATCCTAGTTTATATAAGCTATTATTCACTACTCCCTTACTAACTATATCCCGCTAATAATTAGTTCTAGGTTAATACCCTTTATAATAGCATTAATATGCTTTAGCGCCTAAATACTACTTAGCTGCTATATATTTATAATAATAGTCCTGCTATATACCTCTATAATAAGATTGATTATCTAGTTAATAACCCTTTAATAAAACCAATCCCTAAGCGCCCTTATAAGTATTATATTAACTCCTTTCCTAAGTTTAGTAAGTTGCTATAAGATAATCTTATTAAGTATACTTCTAATAATATTCCCTCCTGCTTTATTACTATTGCTAGTACCCGCCCTATCTCCTATGCCTTATACCTCTATACCCCTACTAAATATAGCTAAGAGGATAGTACTAATTTAGCAAAAAAGGCTAGGAAGGCTAAAAAGACTAAGGTTACTATTACTATCTCTAATAGTAGCTCTAGTAATAAGTCGGGTAGTAAGGTGGGTAGTAGCTCAGGTGATAAGTCGGGTAGTGACTCTAGTAGTGAGTTAGGTAGTAACCCTAGTAACGAGTTAGCTAGTAGTTAATCTATAGGTAGCAGTAATAGGGGTGCTAGTAATACTAGCTTAGCGACTAGTCGCTATGGTGCTATTCGTGGTTATAGTAGTCGGGGTGCTCGCGCCCGTGGCTATAGTTAGAAGTGAATAACTAGTTAGATAGTTAGCTCTCTCCTTTTCCCTTCTAGGATAATACCCTTCTTTCGCTATAATATTAATAATAATTCGCTATTTAATATAATTAATATTCTACTTCTTAATTTAGCTTTTATTCTATAGTCTTATAACTTATAATTAGCAACTTATTACTATAACTTTAGTAACTAGTTATCCTACTTCTTATAAGATCTCTTATGCTATTTATTAAACTTATGAATAGCCTCTTATATATTTGCTAAGTTCTCTATAGGCTCTTATGTCTTATATTCTATAGGCTATCCTACTTATTTAACTAGATATTATATATTATTACTAATACCTTGCTATATAATAATCTCTTCTACCTCTTATTCTTCTAGCTTATCCTCAAGCTCTAGGTATATAAGCAAACCTTTACTACCTACTTAGTAGTTATCTTATATTTCTAGTAAGGTAATAGAGAATATATTATATATCTATTAGTACTATAGTAGTAGATAAACCTTATATACTTATATGCTAACTAGTTCTATAATAGCTACCTATATAAACCTAAGTACTAGTTTCTTATTCTTAAATCGGAAGTTCTTTATTAATAGCTTAATAACCTATTTCTAATAGTAGGTCTAGTCCTTATGCCTTATATTATAATACTTAGCTTACGCCTTAGTAGCCTTCTACTACTATTCCTAGGCCCTCTCGCGGAGTCTTGAAATATATTTAATTCGCTCCCTTACGCCTTATACTATAACCCTATTTATAGGAGCTATATATTCTATATATTGCGCGTAGTAACTATATAAGGCCTCTATTAGCGAGTAGCTAGTAGTGCTATAGCAGCTATTATTATATGCAAACTCTGCCTCAGGTAGCTAGACTGCTTATTCTTATAGCAAGTTACTAGTATATACTTATAGGTACTTTTCTAATATCTAGTGCATCCTTTCTAACTACCTATTAGTCTAGGGGTAGTATATAGTAGAGAGGCAGCGCTTAATAGCCCTCTCTCTTATGAACTCTTCCTAAAATTAGCTAGTTAGGAGCTTATCTTAGTTGCTAATAATACCCTCTAGGGTGCTAAAGCAGTATTTAACCTATTTATAGATAATCCGCGCTAACTTAGCAGCTATTAGCCGCTTTATTATTAGGATAGATATAGCAAACTTGGTTATTTAGCATATAATAATAAGACCTGCGTTATATTCTCTGCTTATATGCTAAGAGCTTGCTAGCAACCTAGTAATAAAGTCTATGCTTATTTCCTAGAATAGGTATATAAGTAAGGGTAGTAGTTATAACTTTCTATATGCTTATGCCTTAGAACGCGGTTCCCCTAGCATATATAGCACCCTATAATATAATTCTATATATCTATAGCTAAGTTTAGCTAGTAGAAGTTCCTTGAGATTAACTTAGTAGTCTTATTCACCCCTATATAACCTGCCCTATAGTTATTATAGTATTAGCAAAGGATCTCTAGCCTTAGAGACCCCTCTTATAGTATCTCTAACTATCCCTTATAGAATAGGATTCTATAACTATTAATTATATAGCTCCTATAATTACTAGCTAGTCTGCGCGCCCTCTCTAATTATATCTAGTAATATAAGTTATTAGCTTATAATCTATAGATAAGATTCTCTATTACTTTAGAGGGTTACTAACTATTTACTATTTCACTTATTATAAGCTCCCTTATAACCTAGCGTAGGATATACTACTATGCTATAATAACCCTAGCTCTAAGCAAGTCCTCTTAATTAATAACCTCTCGCTAAGCGTTCTCTATATTACTCCTTGCTCTTTAGTATTAGGTTATTATAGCTACTATAGTTATAGTAATATTAGCGCGCTATAGAGCATAATACTAACTAGAGACCGAGGCATCTCTGCCCCTAGAGCTATCCGTCTAGAAGGGGTACCTTATGCTAGCCCTTATAGCATTAATAAATGCTTTTAAGGTCTCTATACTACCTTATAATATAATAATACTTATTTAAAGATCTACTAGTAGTTTACTAATAAATCTTAGCTTCCTCGCTAGGGTTAGGAGTATATTATTATATTTCACCTCCTCCTCTATATAGTCTAGCCTCCTAGATATACTAACTACTAGGTTTATAACCCCTAACTTAAACTCTAGGTTAAAATTAAATACTAAGAGTTTATATACCTACTTAGTAAGCCTTTCCTAAAGGTCCTATATAAGCATACTAATAACTCCCTTTAGCACCTAGTAATCTATTAGAACTATAAACTTCTTTAATATACCCTAAAGGTAGTAAGCCTAATGATCTAAGCTTTTAACTATAGCAAGAAGTTCCTATTAGCCTGCTCCTTAGCGTTATTCTATATTACTAAGCTTCTATAAATAGTAAGTAACTAGTTACTACTAGCTATTAATATACTATAATAGAATACTAGATATAGCTTTTATAGAAGTATCTATTTTAACCCTTATTTTATAGGTTAGGTCCTAGTATTAGAGAATAGTTACTAAGCAGAAGGCAGCTTAAAGCTGCTTAAAAGCTTATTAAGCCTCTTCTAGCTAGTAGAACTTACCTCCTTTCTTATTATTCTCACTACCCTTTAATAAGGATATTATTAGAGCTATAATACCTAAATATCCTATAATAAACTTATAATAGAAGTTATAGAATCTAAAGAAGACCTGGATTTCTTAGTATATCTTTAGCAGCTTCTATTTAATAATAGCTTAGATATAAGTTTAGTCTATTAATATACCCTTAGGCGTAATAGTATACCCTAAGAACTCTACCTACTATTAGTAAAACCTATACTTACTAAGCTTAGTATAGAGCTCCTATTAGCAAAGCCTATAGAGCACTTAGAGAAGGTCTTTTATATATTACTCTCTTATCTTAGAATAGATTATAATATTATTTATATAGGTAATATAATAGGTATCTAATAGCTTAGCGAGCGCTTAGTAAATATATACCTAGAATATAGCTAGGGCGTTTATAAGTCTAAATAGCATAATAGTATATTTAAAGTACTTATAATATATCCTAAAAGCTATTTTCTAGCGATCCTCTAGCTTAATATAGATATAGTAGTATATATCTTAAATATTAATCTTTGAGATCCATTTAGCTCCCTAAAGCCTATCTAATAGTTTGCTAATAAGAGGGAGTAGATATTAGTTCTTTATTATTACCTTATTAAGGCTTTAATAGTCTATATAAAGGTATAGGGACCTATCTTTCTTAGGTATAAAAAGGATAGGGGCGCCTGCCTCGCTAGTTAAGGGTTAGATCTGCCCTATTGCTTAGTTTTTAGTAGTATATTAGCAGAGTTCTTCTAACTAATGCTTATTTAATAGGTAGATAGGCCTATATAGAGGTTTCTTCCCTTTAATTAAGTTAATAGTATATTCTATGCCTTCTAGGACTAGGTACTCCTTTGCTAACTATTTATTAAATATTACCTTTTTATCAAATAGCTCTAGTAATAACTCCATATTACCCTCTAAGGTATCTTCTTCTTCTAGCACCCTTATTAGCAGCTTATAAGGGGCGATATTCCCTAATATATATATAATATAGGCCTTCTAGCTATTTTTAATAACCTCTTATATAAATACTAATAGCTTAGTAATACTAAAGTATTTATATTCGTAGGTATTTATCTAGGTATTAATTATAATACCCTCTGTTCTTATAGAGTATTATAATAGGAGGAGATCTCCTGCTCCTTTAGGTTAGGGGGCTTTAGCAAAGAGTTGCTATATCTTCCTTACTTCTCCTCCTAAGTTAATAAGGAAAAATATTAACTAGTATATATTCTAGCTTATTATAGATAACTTATTAAACCCTTCTAATATAGGAGTATAGGCTACTATAGGTTATAGTTATAAGGACCTAGCTAGTTAACTACTAATAATATTAACCTAGGAATAGGAATCTATATCTACTACTACTTCTTATTTAGTAATATTCTAGAGAATAATTACCTATCTTTTTATAGTATCTCCCTTTAGGAAAATATCTAGTTC